>MPUH01000215.1:0-80225 GCA_001970955.1 Stentor coeruleus | reverse complement strand
AGCTTAAAGCTTAATTATAGTATCTTCTTGCAAAATTCTTGCTTCTAAGAAAGAATCTCCGTTGAGATAAACAATAACAGGATAATTGATTTTATTTTTAAGTTCACTTAAAGGCACTGATTGATTATTTGCATAAAAAATTTGGGTAGCCAAGCATTCATACATCTCAAAAAAGTTTGATAAAATTGATTTTTGTGTTAAAATATCTACTTCTTTTATGAAACCAAAGTATGCATTTATTTCAATTTTCGTATCTATCGAAGCTTCGATTATATTATTTTGAATAAGCTTTAGAATGAGAACAGAGTTAACAGCAATTAGTGAGGGATGTGCAGGAAAACCTCTAAATTTTATGTAAGATATATCAACAACTTTAACCAAGTTCAATTCAGTGATTTTGACAACTACATATTTGCCTTTGATTTGTGTTATGTATCCTGAAACTTCTGTCGTAGACATTATTTTTATAAGAACTAATAATCAAACCTAATATGTCTATAAAAAGTTATTTAAAACAGTAGCTAATTTAAGAATAAACTAAATTTTAATAAAACTAGATTCACCTTATAAGAGAAGCAATAACAATAACAAGTCTATTTATTTATGTAGAAATTCATTTACACAGTACTCATCATTATTATCAAAATCTCTTTTGCAGTAGCATTTCCCTAACGAATATACCTCTTCTATGCATTTTCTACAAAATACGCATCTACAACAAAATCCCATAGCATCAGAATTTTTCTCAAGTTTGCCGCACTTATCACACATAATTAAATATTCTTTCTTTATCTCTTTCAATCTATTATTGCAATAAAGGCAATATTCTGTTCTTATAGCACAAAGTTCGCATTTATTACAAAGACTTCCACAAGAATTACATACTAAAATTCCATCACAAATCTCTCCACATTTACATAAAAAAATCTTGCCTAATTTTTCAATTTTAGTGTCTTTGATTACTTCTATAAATTTCAATGATCTTTGGCAATTTATATCAAAACTTTCTTTACAAACTTCAATACTTTTTACTAATTTTTCATTAGAAATATTAAATTTTGATGGAGTTATATTATTTGGCGATTTGATAAACTGCTGAATTTCTCCTATATTTAAAAGTAAATTATAGAAATCTATATGTTTTTTTTCAGGCTTATAAACTAATGGCCAATCAAGATTAACAGAATTTTTATACCCAACTTGAAGTGTTTTAAGATTGAATCCATCATATTTCATAACTAAATCAGAATATGTTAAATAGAAAATTGTATCAATGTATAATGATATAACAGGGTAATACTCTTCATATGTTATAGGTAGAATGATTGTATTTTCAGGATTATTAAATTGCCCTTTATATATATTGAAGCAAATATGATATTCTTCAGCGAGTTTTTGAAAGTCTATCTCACCAATAATAGAATCTGCATAAAAATTATAAAACTCAGCATATTTACTAAGATATGCATGTAGTTTTTCCAAACTATATTCATTTTTTGTTTCACCTAAACTAACTAGCCATTCAAAATACTGCTCATTATTTGCTTGTCCTAAACTATTCATAGTCTTTATAAGACTGTTTTTAAAAGATTCTCTAATATAACTATTAGGAAACCTAAAAGTAGATTCGCATATGCCAACAAATATTACCCAAGATGCTTTATTAAATTGTTGACTTTGTTTATACCATGTAAAACCTGAAGGGTAAAAATCTTTAAACAGAAGCCTTGTTGCAAATACAGGTGTAACTTTTCTAGTACTTTTTATTTTAGAATCAGCTGGGAGATTATCTTTAGAACTTCCAAATCTAGTAGGTCTATAATAATAATCATCATCATCATCAAAAATTTCATCATCAATTTTACATTTAGACTCTTCAATCTCCAGCATAGTTTTATGAATACCTTTTTTAGCATTGTATGCTTGAGATTTCATATAGTTTTGAGATTTGTCAAGATCTTCTATTTCAGCACGAAGTTTATCATCTTTTACAAAAACTTTAACTTCTTTTTCATGTAGTTCCTTAATATTCTCAATAGTAGGGCATTGATTAGTGTTTTTAAAGAAAACTTGATCTCTTGGTATTGTATTGATGATTTGCCAATTATCCTTCAAAAAAACAAAAATATGATGATTATTTTTAATAGAATCAAGGCTTAATGTCAATATAGTGTCTCTTTCAATAATTTTTGCTTCTAAGAATGAATTTGATTTAAAGTATGCAACAATATGAGATTCTATATGATCGGAGATATGATTTAACGGCACTTTAGAATTATCCATGAAATAAAACTCGTTGGCAGGACATTCAAAAGAGTCCTCAAAATTGTATATGGCAACAGTTTTTAATGAAGGGTTAAAACTTTTTATTTTACCAAAAAAAGCTTTTATTTCGATTTCGGGGTCGACTGAGGCTTCTATAATTTGATTATTTTCTAGCTTAACTATTAAATAGATGCTAGAGTTTATTAAAAATTGAGGGGCAGGCGATCCTCTAAATTGTATTTTTGTCTTTTCAATTGTTTTATTTTCTTCTTTAATTTTTAAAACAATAGAGTCTTCTTTGACTTCAGTTATTGCTGCTTTTAATTCACTGATTGACATTTGTTTTATAAAATCTAATAAATCTAATTAGTAATTTTTTTTTCAGAACGAGTAATTTTCAAAACTTGTTTAAGAGGAATATACACTTATATTCAAGTTTAAATCGATTTCAAGGCAAATTAGTAAGAAAAAATGAAGCTATAAAAAAAAACAAGTTTTTTAAGTAAATATTTTCATTTACTAGAGCTTAATAGAATTTCTAGGCATTATCTCATAATATTCATAACCAAAAAAATTGTATATAATATCTCATATAAAATCATCATTCTATCTCATAAAAATATCAATTATACATGTATTATAATATAAAATGGACATGATTACAGATATCATACAAATCCTCGGGGCTAATATTTCTGTATACGACGAGGAAAAATGTGAAGAAATTATGCGAAATGACTACCAAAAAGCAATCGATGATCTAAAGCACTCGAAAAATGATGCAAAACTTCAAGAATTAGAAAATGAGCTTGAAGAAAAAGTCAACAAAACAAAAGAAGCTCTTCAAGGCAAAATAGAACAACTGAAAGACAGTTTAAAAAAATTCAGCCATCTAAAATTCCTCGGCGATTTCATTAATCTCACTCACAAATATCATAAAAACTACCTTATGAAAACAAGAAAATGCAGACAATTCCACTGTATCGAATGCTTACAAGATAAATTAGATGAAAAAGAATGTCCACATGGTATAATTATAAGCCCATATGAACTTGTAAAAATTCCTGAACTTGTAGCACTTTTACCTCATGTAGATGATCATTCTTATGTAAATCATAAATGCAATAATTGTAGAAATACTTTTAAAGCTAGTGATCTTGAGAATAGAGAATGTCTTTGTACAGTTTGTAATTTTTGTTTGATTAAAAGGTATAAAGAAAGGGAAATTAAGTGTAAGGTATGTGGAATTTTGGTACAGTCAAGTACTATGAAATTACTTGATCCTAAGATAGAAATATACTCAGAGTGTATTTCATGCAATTTAGTGATAAATGAAGCCGCTTTAAAAGGTGGGAAATGCTATCTTTGCATAGAAGCACAGTAGTTATTAGATTATTTTTTTTGAAATGATTATGTAGAGTATTTTTTTATTGTGTTGGTATGTAGGTTTATGGTAGATTTTGTGAATACAGTGTAGGTTAATAATTTACTTCAAACTGTATTAAAAAAATTAATGTTATTTTATAGCAAAAATTTTATCTCTTTTCTAATATCTTAACATCTGTAATAATACATTTACATACTAATAATCTAATTATCATTCTAAAAACTAACCCAATAATCTTTATTTAAAACTAAAATAATCACAGATATTCCACCCTTACCACACATTATCATCTCAACCTCCCTAAACCAAAACTAATATTCTATTAATATAATAAAAATAATCTCATCATAAACCTTATCCTAATCCATCATCTAAATCCCTCTACCTTTTTCATACATCATCTTTATCTACTAATATGGATCGAAAATATCCTGTTACCCCAATCGTTCTACCAAAACAAGAATCTGAAAAGCAAGCCGAGCAAATCGATATGTTATTAGAACAAAAAGGTAAAAGACGTAACAAAAATGATTCAGAAGGTCGTACATACAAATGCGGTTGTGGGAAAATGTACCTAAGTTATCCAGCTTTATATACTCACATAAAAACAAAGCATGAAGGTATAACCCCAGAAGGGACAAATGCCCCACAGTTCAAAAATGGTAGAGGTAGAGGTCGTCCTAGGAAAATCAAAGATACAACTGCCCCTGTAAAAATTCATGTTGATCATCCTTCCGACAATATTCGAAGTAATCCTGATTTTGCTGATGAAATAAGCTATTTACGAGAAATCGAGCATTTTTACCAAGATGGGACTGATCCATTTGAGAATTTCCCTAGACTTTATGCTAATAATCAAGAAATTGAACACCCTTTATTGAAAATACTTAGAGAAGAAGATCAAAGACATGAAGAAGCAAGGAATGGAAAATATGTAAAGCCTCATGAAAATACATGTGAAAGAGTATTGGCTAAGTTTTTATGGGAGCATGCAAAAGTTTGTGATAGTGAGTATTATAGCAAAATATTGAAGATTATTATATATCTTTATAAATATTTGGATGAGAATGTTGAGGAGGATTATTGTAGTAAAAGAGATTGTGAGAGTTTACCATGTGAGATGAATGAGTTTATGATATTTTTGGAGGATATGAAGATGATTGATGAAGAGGGGGATACCATTTCGTTAATTAAACACTTTGCTGCATGGCTATACTCGCATGGATATACGCATATACCGTTGATAGAAAATTAATATGATAAAAGGAGTTATTTATGGATTTTTAAGGTTTTTTTTAGAAGGTGGATTAGGTTTTATAGGAAATGCAAATTTTTTTGAAGATTATTATTAGAGTATTTTTAAAATAAANTATTTATGGATTTTTAAGGTTTTTTTTAGAAGGTGGATTAGGTTTTATAGGTGTAAAAAAGCAGAGTTTATAAGTTGGGATGATTTTTTAATAAAATGCTTAGGAATTGTGCTATAAAGATTTATAAAAGATGATTTTTAGTTTAAAAATAAAGAGATAGAGATTATATTATTGTTTTTATGATACATTTTATATTAAACTTAGAGATAGTAAGTTATTAAGTTTATGATAATTTTTTATAGGAAAATAGTTATTTAATTTGAACTAAGGCTATGTTTATTTCTTGAGCACTGGGATTATGTTATAGGCTCCAGGTCCAGGAGTTTTTGCAGCATTCTTTGTGACAGTATCCGTGAAAGACTTGAGCTTATAAGGTAAAATAACAGCAGTTCTAATTCTCTTCGTAAGATGTTTGAAAAAAGCTTTATCCGACTCTTTATAACTCCCAACACCTGGAGTTTTATTTGCAAAGCTTTTTGAATTTATAGTATGAGGCTCTTTACTCTTAGGAAATGAATACTTTGGACTACTATTCATTGTTTTTACAAGAGCTTTATCTACTCCTTCCCAATTTTTCCCAGGTCCAACATCCGATTTCTCTATTTTTTTCTCTGCTTTCGGCTTAATCCACCTCGTACTTTGGATTTTCCTAACTTGTCCAGTCTCATATTTCCAACATGAAGGTACTTCTTCAGCATAGCTTTCCACAGTCGTTAAAAAACTTAATCTTTCGCTTTTACTGTATAATAATTACTCAAATCGACCTAATTGAGAATGTTTTGAAAAGTTTTCCTTATCTAAATCTTTTTTCAAATAAGCTCCTGGCCCTGGGTTGCTTTTGGATCTTAAGGTTTGTTGTTCTAAATATGTTATTTTTTTGGACTTGTAAAATTTCCCACATGCCTTGCGCCAGTATTTTTGATGAGATTTTTCATAGGTGTCAGCGTATTTTGTTGGATCTGGGGAAGATGCTTTGATTTTTTCTTCCCTGCTTGGCCCGTTACGCTTATCTGGTGAAATTACTGCACTTTTCTGTATAATCATAGGTGTTTTAGCTATAGTATAACCTTCAATACCCCATTCAGATCTCCCAACGTCCATCATTGCCTTGATATCTTCCATTGATTAAAAAATATGTTTNAGTATAACCTTCAATACCCCATTCAGATCTCCCAACGTCCATCATTGCCTTGATATCTTCCATTTATAATTTATATATGAAACAAGAATACCAATCTATCGCAATGCTACGTAAAAAATTTGAAACTTTAAAATCCTCTCGCTCTGACACGAAATCTAAAGACTCAGAAACCAAATCTAACAGTACAACAAATCTTCATGATATCACAGGGAAAACATCGAAAAAATACGATCATTACCCATCTGAAAAACTAATCAAAATAATAAAATGCTTAAAAAACGAAAATAAGATTCTCAAAGATCTTAATGATAAACAAGCTAATGAAATAAAAGTTTTATCAGCACAGCTAAGCAAATTAAAAGTTAGTAAAGAAGAAAATTCTCCAAGGCCACAATCGTGTTTACGTACATCAAATAGTGTTCCAAAAAAAAATCGTGTGATGTTTTCACGTGATTTAGTGCATATATTAAATGAAACTGGAATTAAATGCTCAAAAACAATGAAATCAGCAAAAGTTAAAGAAGATCCTATAAGTTGCTATACTGGGAATGTGAAGAGAATAACTAAAAAAGGTAAAGTTGATGGAGGAAGTCCTATAAAGAATACAGAAGAAAGCGAATATTATACACCTTTATCGTCAAGTTTACAGGAGAAAAAAAATATTTCGCAGTCGATGATGAAAAATTATGAGTCTAGTCCTAAAGGTAAAGAGAAACAGAAGTTGTTTATAAAAGTTCACAAATATTAAAATGTGTACTTTGTTAATTTTGATTAAGTAGTTTATTGTAGAAAATAAGGTTGATTTGGTGGTGGTTAGATGTTAAAATTAGAATTATATCAAGTGATTATAAGAATATTTTAGTATAAATCAGGAGGCTTTTTAAGATTTGAAGACTTTTTTACTGATGCGAGGTATTTATAGAAATATGATTTAATGATTTATGTGTTACGATTAGTTTTTTGAATTATTTGCTGAAGTTGGGTTGAATTGTATATATCCTATATTTTCTAGCATTAATACTTTCTTTACTTCCATATATAAACATATATATGGCAACTCAATATCTAGAATCTCAATTGAAAGCGCTAAATTTAAAAGAATCAGTTAACACAGCAATACAAAGTGCAGTCCACAACGTAATCGGCGCCTTCATCCTAAACCTAACCAATTTAGCTCTAGTTATCTCTGAGAAACGGCAGAGGTTCAAGCCCAAACAACCAAAAACTGAAGAGTCCCCAGTAGTTAAACCCAAGCCAGACAAAAAAAACCGAGAAGAATACTTCAAAGAAATGCATAAAAAAGTTGAAGAAAGCAAAGAATTCACTAAAAAACTAGAGGAAGAAAAAATGATTCGACTCAAAAGAATCCAAGAGCGTGAACGTGAAATGCGTATGAAAGCAATACAAGAAATAGAAGAACAAAGATCACGACAAGCAGAAATAGAAAAAAAACTTGAAGAAGAAAAACAGAAAAAAATAAGTGAACTAATACAGAAAAATGAGAACAGAAAAAAAAATCTTGAAGAAGTTAAGCAAGATATAACAAAAAGGACGATAAATTCTAAACCTTTGTATAAACAGATGGAAGATGCTTATAAACAACAGGTTTTAATGCCACAGTTAGAGCAACATAAAGCGGAATTAGCGAAAAAAAGAATTCTTTATCAACCTTTGGATCATAATGAATTAAAAGAGCATTTGAAGAAACATGAGGAAATTAAACGTGAACAAGAGTATAGGAGGAAAAAAGAGCTGAAGCAGAAGATACTAGAAGCTGAAGTTAATTCTGCTTCATCAAACTTGAATTCAAAATTCACACTAGCAGTCCTTGAAGAAGAAAAACGCAAAAAAGATGAACTAGAAAAAATCAAAGAAGAAAGGCATATAAATGCTAACAAGCGCTTACAATATTCAAAATTGGTCAAAGAAATGTTCCCTCCAGTTATCAATGAAGGTAAGAAATTTGACCCAGACCCAATTTCTAAATCAGGAAAAAATTTGAAACGAGCTTTTAGTGGTGATGGTTCAAGAGAACAAAGCATAGAAAAGAGAAAAATAAACGTTGCTGACTATAAATCAGAAATTGGGTCTATTCCTAAAAGACATTGGAAAAAAAATCCTTTAGTCCCTGGGCCAAAAGAAACAAGAGAAGCTAAAATTGTAGATTACTTAAGTGAAAAAAGAAAAGAAAGAGATAATCAGCCTACAGATATAAAACCTATACATATAGACTTACAGGAAGATCTTTTAGATGATAACTTTGATAATGAAAAAGTTAAAAAAATAAAAGCCAAAGCTGAACTTGTAGATAGAGTAGCAAAAAAACAAGAACGTTTACTTGTGAATATGAAAGATGATGGGGTTAAAGGAATAGAAGTTGGGGATCAAGTGAATGATATGATATTATCTTCAATTAAAGCAAAGTTAGCTTTACTGGATAAATTCAATTCTAAATAGTTTAGGGTCTTTATTTTTATATAAAAGATTAGATTTATATTAAAAACTCATTTTCCATAGAAAAAAATAGAAAAACTTCAAGATAAGCATAAAGTTGATATAAAAAAATTCAGATATAACAATTTTATTATGAACAAGATGAAAAAAAAATCATCATCAGTCAAATCTCGTGAAAGTCAAAGAGAAAGTGGTCTTCGTCATCTTTTAAGCACAAGTCAGCAATCTCATTTCAATGCTTTTGTAGGGCATTCTCGTATACCACATAAGTATGACCATTTCCATGAAAAAACATATGTTTCAAGAGATGCATTAAGAACAAGAGGTTTAAGTCATCCTCCATATCAACTTAACTATAATAATCTAGAAGAGTTCTTGAATTGTATTAAACCTGCTAATAATAAACAGTTCAACCGGGCATTGAGAACACCACTTCCAAGGATGTTGGATAGATTTTATAAATAATATTTTAAAAACTGAAGAAGGATGTTGGGATTTTTTTAAGGAAGAGGATTGGGGTAATTGAATTTAGGGGTTTTATTAAATAAAGTGATTGATTTTATGTTTTAAGAAATTATTTATGGAAATGATTGTGTTGATTTAGGATAATGGTTTTAGGATTTTTTTTGGATTTAGATTGATTTGGGTATGGATTTTAGTGTTTTTTTGATGTGGGTAAATGTTAAAATTTTAGTATATTCTGAAAAAAATATATGTTATATATATGGTAGAAGATTGTATTTGTTTGTTGTTGTTAGTTTATGCTGTGATAAGGGATTTTATTGATTAGTGGTATGGGGTTGTATGAAGGATTTATTGATTTAAATAAAGTTTGGTTAGATGGTTATAATGATTTTATAACAATTTTATTTAATCCTTAAGATCGATATTTCTAAAATTCAATCATAAACCTCCTTTCCCATCACCACTCAAGCGAAAAAACTTTATCATCCTGACAAATTCTAAAACAACTTCAACTGTAACCCTAAATTCCCCAAAATAAAATTTTTCTTAAATCCAATATTCACCTAAAATCCTCACCAATATCTACTAAGCCCCCAATCTAAATCTCAAATTATCTTCTAACACCCAATCTTCGCAATTCAAGCCTAATCTCAGTTTTAAATTCTGACGTCATATTTTAATGAAGATAATCGAAGCTATTGAAAAGTGTAAAGACGATGGGACTTTTCCTTTCTTTTCAATAGAATTCTTCCCTCCAAAGACAGAAGAAGCACTTTTTAACCTCCAACAGCGTATTGAAAGAATGTCTCAAAATTTAGGTCCTTTATTCATTGATCTAACATGGGGAGCTGGTGGTTCAACATTTAAAGAGTCTTTAGAATTATCTTCATGGATTGAACAATACTCAGGTTGTGAAGTTATGATGCATTTAACACTAACAAATATATCATTAGATGTTATAGATCAAGCTTTAAATAAAGCTAAAGAAGCGGGAATTTGTAATATTTTAGCTTTACGTGGAGACCCTCCTCGTGGGCAAGAAAGGTGGACTCATAGTGTTGAAAATTTCCAATATGCTAGAGATTTGGTAAGGTATATAAGAGAAAAGCATGGAAATTATTTTGGAATTTGTGTTGCTGGGTATCCTGAAGGACATACTGAATGTTCTGATATTGATGCTGATATTAGTCATTTGAAATCTAAGGTTGATGCTGGAGCTGATTTTGTTATAACGCAGTTGTTTTATGATGTGGATGTGTTTTTGAAATTCGTTAATAAGTGTAGAGAAAGTGGAATTAATTGCCCGATATTGCCTGGGATTATGCCAATACAGAGTTATCAAGGATTTCATAGAATGGTATCGATGTGTAAGGTGTCTGTACCACAGTATATATTGGATAAACTTGAAGAGATTAAGTCAGATGATGATCAGGTTAAAGCTTTTGGTGTTGAGGTCGCTGTTCAGATGTGCAAAAAACTATTGGCAAATGGAATCCAGGGCCTCCATTTCTACACCCTAAACCTTGAAAGGTCAGTGACAAAAATCATCCAAGAGTTAAAAGTAGTTAAACTAGGAAGAGAAGCCCCTTGGTTACGTCCTGCTAATAGACATCAAGAATGGGTAAGACCTATAAACTGGAGTAAAAGACCTAAATCATATATAGAAAGGACAACAAACTGGGATGACTACCCTAATGGTAGGTGGAGTGATTCCAGAAGTCCAGCATATGGTTTTTCTTTCTCTGGAACTAATGTTAATTATACAAATAAACAAAAAGAAGCACTTAGAGCTATATGGGGAAATCCATTAACAATAAAAGATATCTCAACAGTTTTCTTAAACTTTCTTAATGGGCAAATATCTCGTTTGCCATGGTTTGAAGAACAAGGTCTACAAACTGAGACTTTGATGATTAAAGACTTCTTGATAAATCTTAACCAATATGGACTATTTACTATAAACAGTCAACCAAAAGTTAACTGCGCTTCAGCTTCAGATGTAAAAGTTGGCTGGGGTCCTAGAAATGGTCGTAAAGGAGGTTATGTTTATCAAAGAGAATATATTGAGTTTTTTTGTCCACGTGATTCACTTAATGTTATAAAAGAAATACTTGATAATTATCCAACAATATCTTATATTGCTGTTAATATATTAGGAGAAGAGATAAGTAATATTACTGAAGGTGATGTTATTGCTATGACTTGGGGGATTTTCCCTAATCGTGAAGTTCTACAACCTACTATATTAGATCCTTATATTTTCAAAACTTGGTGGAAAGATGAAGCATTTGGAGTTTGGGCTAATGAATGGGGTGAGGTTTATGCGAGAGATAGTGAAAGTTTTGCTTTGTTACAAAATATTAGAAACAATTATTATTTGGTCAATGTTTTAGAGAATGATTTCGTTGAAGGAAACTTAGAGAAAGTTTTCACTGAAGCTTTAGGATCGTTAACTAAGCTTTAGAATATAAATTTGGTTTTTAGATTATTTTTTTTATGAGAATACCTTTAGCATAGAGTATGATAGTATTTATGATGATGTGGATTTTGAATATATAAAATAAGGAAGAAATATTTATATTTTTGTATGTTTTATAAGTATGATAGTATTTATGATGATGTGGATTTTGAATATATAAAATAAGGAAGAAATATTTATAATAAAACAAATAGGTGTTAGGGTGTTATAAAATAAAATATGAAACCAAATAATTGACCTAAGATATCTAGTTTGAAAAACTATTGATTTNTATGAAACCAAATAATTGACCTAAGATATCTAGTTTGAAAAACTATTGATTTTTTATATATACAATTTTTAAATATAAAATTTTAGTTACTTTTACTTCATTTTTCTTAGATTAAACCAAAAATATTTTTTTATTTAAATCTTGTAATTTCCTCTTCCTTTTGATTTGCACTAGCTTCTTCTATCGTCAACACACTAGTTTCACACTACTTTCTTCATTTTTCGTTAATATCTTACTAATTTTCACATTTCCTCCGTAAGTAAATCAAGTTATTCTAAATCTTCCTCATCATTCTTTATGCTGCTCTAGGTTTTTCAAATATAAATCATGTTGAGTCTGTACTTTATTCATATATTTTTTGGTTTGAGATTTTTCATTATGCTCTAAAGTTAATTTGCTTATAAGGGTTTCTTGCAATTGATGTAATAATTCTTCAATATACTTTTTCGAGTTTTCAGTGCTTTGTCTGATTTTTTTATAGCTTTTTCTTAGAAACTCAGATGTTTACTAAACTTGGTTGTGGATTTTTTTTTTAGTGATGAGTCTTGATTTTTCTAAGGTTAATGCTGACAAAGAATAAATAAATTGGCTTAGGGCAATATATTTTATTGAATCTTTATATCATAAACTGCATAATCCTTTTGGGTTTTTGGATTCTCGCAATAAGAAACTAAATGCTTAACATGAAGAACGCATTTGCATCTATCATTCAGAGCACAATGATCTTAGTAAATCTAAATCTCCAAGGTATTTCATATCTTTTCTCAGATTCTGGAATACAAGAAATTCCTAGACTCGTAATTTTTTCTATCGGAAAAGTTTATTGTATCTCCGGACATTAGATATACTTATAGAAAACTATCAGTAACATGAAAAAGTTATAAATACATGTGGAAGGAAAAATAACAATTTTCTATATAATATATAAGTGTCTATATATCTAGCCATATAGTCTATATTACTAATGCTATAAGACATTTTATAATTATACATATTTCATTTAGATAAGCCCATAGAAATTAGGGTATAAATATGAGTGAATTAGATCCAACCAATAGCCAAGGTCTCAGACCTACAGCTTCCAAAAGCTCATTACATCAGGTCTATGAGAACTGTGCTAAGATTGTCTTAAAGTATAAAAAAACAATTTCAAATATCCAATTGTCTTTTGAGATGTGTTTTCTTACTAAACTTAGCCCATATAGGAGTTTCTTCAACAAGATAGAACAAGAATTTTGGGAAAAGGCTAATATTTATGAAGGCATCGAAACTGTGTGGGATTTAGAAATCATGGAGGATTGCTATGAAATAATACTGAATTCTGAGCACAAACAAAATTTTATAGAAAAAATAATTCAAATTGCTTGTGGGGATTTTATACTCTGGTGGTCAAATGATAAGTTAGCTATTGTTTACTGTGAAGAAATTGCTGGATTTAGACTATTACCAATGATAATTTTGGAAGAAAATATAGAGTTAAAGCTGAGAATTTTTATGGCAGCACAATTTATTGAAAAGGATGAGTTTTGGCAAATAGTTATAAATTCGTTGTCGAGTATTGAAAAGAGAAATATCCGTCTTATGGAATCGACTAATTTTGATTTTAAATCTATACAAGATATGATAACAATTAGGAAATCTAAATATATTCCTTTAATAGCGCTAGAAAAAAATGAGGATAATGAAGAACAGGAGGGAAAATTTCAAGAAGAAGAGAGGAAAGTTAAGAATACTGATGAGTTTGCTATTAATGAAAAAGGTGAAATTGAAGAGTTACAGCCAATTGTGCCACTGAGTGAAGAAAATATTCGATCTATAGAGGTAAAATCTGAAATCGGGTATAATGAAGAAAACAAGATAAGTAATCAGACCATGGATATAGAAAATCAATTATCATTTCCACAAACAGAACCCTTAAATATAAGCGATAGAGCTCATTTTGATTATAATCCAAGTAATTATGAAATTATATCTGAAGTGCAACATGTAGATCCTAATGCTGAACAAGCTGCTAATGAGAAGATTGTTTTAATGAACCAAGAGAGACTTCAACAAGAATTGTTTAATACAGAAATGAAGAATATAATCTCTGATCAAAAAATGGAATTAGATATAGATAAAAATCAAGAGATAGATAAAAATCAAGAGATAGATAAAAATCAAGAGATAGTTAAAAATCAAGATATAGATAAAAATATTGAAGAAAGTAAATGTCCGTCAAATGATTATGATGAAAAAAAAGTATATGATCCTCAAAACTACGAAGAAAGTAGCCAACTCCCTCCTGAAAACATCAAACAAAATGAAAATCTAAGCCCTGAAATCATAAAGAATTCCATTCGCGAAACTTTTAAGCTTGAAGATCTGGAAATAATAGACGAATTAAAAATCCTTCAGCAAAATGTAGCATATCTTATAAAGCAAAACATCTTAAATCTAGGTTCTTGCAAAGATTGGACTGAAGCACTAACTATGTGGCACATGCAGGAAAGCCAAGATAATTCAGTTAATTTTAGAAATCAACTAGATCCTTATGTAAAAATTGGCGAACTACTTTGGAAAATTACAATAGAAGATATAATGTGTAGTTATATGCTAGGATTAACAGCACTTCAAAGAATATGCTATTATAATATTATTTTAAAAGTTAGTAAAGGCTATGCAATTCATAATAAAGAAGAATTTTTCAAAATAAATCAAGAACAAAAAGCATATATCATAGTTCCGATAATACCTGAAATAAACACAATGGAGAATTTACTAGGAATATTTTGCATTGATAAAAATAACGATAAATTTGAATATAAATTAAGGATCTTTGAAAGAATAAAAAACTTAAATGATGCGCAAGAACAAGCAAAAAAATATTCAGAAAATATTAGAAGAAGCTCTTATAGAATTTGTGTTAATATGAGGGAACTTGGAAGATTTAGTAGTATAAAGGAGTTAGTTTTGATTGAAAGAAATGAGATAATTCATCCGGTTTCTGTGCTAAATAAACCAAGGATCTTTACTGAAACTTCAAAATTTATCACTGCAATTGATTTAGAGAATAATAAACCAAAAGACATAAAACTATTTATTGTATCTAAATCAGATAGTACTATATCTAAAGAGCTAAATTTAGTTGATTTTCCTTTCGAAAAATATGAATTAAAAAAAACCCTCAGACTTTATGAATGCTCACTAGACTATTCTTATAACTTCAATGATTTTTTTTTACAATTAAACAAGGATGGGTATTTATGGTCAACAAAAGAAATGAAAGAAGCAAACCCAAGAAAATTTCTAAGAAAGAAATATCAGTTTCTTTTCAACTTTGATTATGAAAATAAACCAAATTATGGATATAGTTACAGTAAAAATGAAAATAAAGATTCATATTCTCAACTTGCACTAATTTCTATATACTTGATAATCAATTATGTATATGATGCACTTGAATTAGCTACAAGTCAGTTTCAAGATATAGAAAACAAATATAGTCCTAATTTTGATAGTCAAAAAAACATAATAAGCAATATAAACTTATTTTTAGAATCAAAATCAGCAATATCAAAGCAACTTCTTTACGGAATATTATGCTTACTTGGCACTTTGGATGATAATGCATTTAAGTTTTGCAAATGTCACAATTTTCCAAAAATTCTAGAAAGCATTGCTTCTGATAGTTTTAATTCACGATTTTTGGAAATAAAAAAGTTGGAAGAATATAATCTGGTTGCAAAAGGATTGAGGAATGTTTTTTTAGTTTGCAGCTTAGAGATATTTTCTAAGTGTCTTAAAATAATAGATCAGTTAGATGATTTCAATGCAGCATTTGGATTTGTGAAGAATATTCTTACAAAATATCAAGATTGGGAAAGATATATAAATGAAAATGATACTTATGAAGTTATTGAGTTCATGAAAAAACTTGTAAATTTTCAAAAAGTAAACCTCGCTGAACTATTAATTAGTTGTACAAAAAATTTTTATAGAATGCTAAAGCTAATTATGAATCATACTTGTTTAGAGTTAAATTTAGACAAAATAAAAGATGTTATTAGCAACAGAATTAAAAAATCTAATGTGAGTGTTGTAGAACTTTTTGGGTGCATCGAAATTATAGAGCAGCTTCCAGAAAAAATCAGAATTCTCTTTAGTAAATACGATCTTGGAGAATTCATTAATAGTAATCTTTCAACAAAAGAAAACGTTGTGCCTGAAAATGCTGAATATTACGCTAAAATTTTTGAATTTACTAAAGACAAAGAAATATACTCAGGGTTCCAAAGAGATAAAATAATAAAAAAATTCATAGAAACTCATGGTTTTGCGAATTCTTCACTATTGATAAGCATTTATCCAGATAAAGTTAAAGAATATTTTGAAATGTGGATATCTAAAAAATGTATTCGTATGGATACCTCAATCCAAGATGTAAATGCAGAGCTTTCATCCATACACTTATTTAATTTAGAAGAACTTTGCAATCAAGCAGTTGACCATCTATTAATTCGATATCAAAATTTATCTCTTTTAGCTGAACAAATGGACATATGCACTTTAAATTTACTAAAAGTTGTATTCATAGACAAAGCTAAAGAGAAAATCATAAACTCAAAAACTCATGAAGAAATTGCTAATAAATTACTTGATATCTATAGTAAAAAAAATCAAAATAACACAGTTCGGGAATTAATGGAATTTTGTTTAAGTATATGTACACCTAACCAAGAAGACCTTATGCAGAATGTATTCATTAATCCTAACCGAGGATTTTATGGTTTTAAATTCATTAAAAAAACATCAAGCAAAGTACAAAGCGAGATCAAAAAAGCATTAAACGATTTTATTATTTCAAAAATAGATTCTGTTACTGATCAAAGCATTTTAGTTAAAGATTTCACTTATATGTATAAATATTCCTCTGATCAGTTATCAATATTTTTAGAATATCTTAAACATGTTACAGATAATACTAGAGCTTTAGCTTTTGAAGAGATTTACAATCAAAAAAAGTATGATTTTGATATTCTGCAACGAGATATAAAAAACACCGAAAAACTCTTTAAATCTTTTCTTCAGTATTTAAAAGGATTTGAAGATCTCTTAATAATATTTTCAGAATTCACAGACAATTTTGACCAACTACCACTAAGCCAAGCATTTATCCCTCCTGAAATCCAGAATATTACGACCTACGCAAGGCAATTGGAGAAATTTGTATTCTCGATAATTTATTATTCCTATACTCAAGAAGCTGATTTGATTAATCAAATTGATCCTTTGAATCAAATGATAATATCAAGTAATTATATGGTAATTGAGCTTAAAATCATATTCTTAAATCCTCAATCAAGTATTTACCGTTTACAAGTTTTAACTCAAAATATGATAAATGAAAACATCGAAAATGAAGCTAATATTTTATTTGAAATACTAGACCCTGATACGATATCAATAGAAAAACTCAAGGAATTATTTTATTTTATAATTTTCGACAGAACTTTTATAATCTTATGCTCAAAATTAATATCAGTATATGAACCTTTATGTATTAATGACTATGAATCTTTTAAACTTTGTGAAAATCATTTTTTGACATCAAATGCTTTGAATATTGACAGTTTTATTAGCGAAGTATCCAAATGTGAAAATAATGTGTTTAAAATGGAAACTAAGCATCAAAAAATAATAATAGATTTCTTAAATGAGTGTGAAAAATCATTAGAATTACTGAAATTTATAAATCTTTTATCACAAGATGAGCTTGATTTTCTTCAAGATGGACTTGAAGATAAAACATCACTTCAACAAAATGTTAGCGAGGTTGTGACTGACTTTGTAAATCTTTGGTCGTTTTTCGCAACACTAAAACAGCATCAAGGGAGTTTGAATGATTACTTTAAATATGTTATAGAAAAACTTAATCAAGAAAAATACAAAAATACAATGGAAAAAATAGCATCATGTTTTAAAAACCTAAAAATTCTTGAAGATTATAATCATCAAATAAACAATCAAGAACAAGCTAAAATCACAAGAATTAAGCAAATTTGGTTATATTCAAGATTTATTATAAGTAAAAAACCTAAAAGCAATTATTCAATAGAATTATATTTATTGAAACCTGAAGATAATTCTTGTGTTTCCTTGTTTAATATGAATGAATTATCTGAATTAAGAGATAGAGCATTATTAAGTAAGCATATGATTGATAATAAAAATTCAGAAAATTCTGACAGATCTGAGGATATAAAAGAATTTCTTGAGTTTATTTGTTTAATCGATTGTATGAGTAAAGTAATAAAAAGCTTGAATTCAATAAGCCAAACATTAAATAGAGGTCTTATAAACACATATTATGAGTTTTATTGTAAATCAGGTCAGTTTGAAGAATTTAAACAATATGAAGAGTATTATAGTTACCATAATAATCAGTGGAAAAACATAATAAAATTCATGTGTAAAGAGTATTATTGGCTTAATTTCTTATATGGAAAACGTGTATGTGCAGCAGAAAACTATGTTTTTGCTATAAACAAAGAAAAAACAAAAAAAATAATCCCTTTGTTAATGTACATGCAAAAATCTCCTTCAAAAAGTTTTCAGCAACAATTTCCGTATAATGAAGATGTGAAATATAGACTAGAAGTTATTTCTAAGGTTATTGGTGGTATGAATACTATTAGTACAGGGGAAAAATTCCCTAAAAAATCTAATGTTATTATAAAACAAGCGCCTATGCAAATATTATTGTGTGAAGTTAGAAATTTCTATGAAGGGATTATGACTGTTTATTATAATACAGAAAGGAAAATACCTCAAGCTGAGCAAGTGTTTTTTTGTAATTTTTCTACTTTGTGGGGAGAAATTAAGTTTTTTATAAATAGGTGTTTTCAAAACTCTATTTTATTGTATACTTTGGTAAATCCGGAACAGTTAACTTTTGAGCTGCAGAATAAATTGAAAAGCAAACTGGGTAAGTTTTATTTGAATAATCCTTCTGAGTTTTATTTAGCCATTGTTACTGATAATATCAAATGCAATTTCGTAAATTATTTGAGGTCTCAGAAGGAAATTAATATTCAGTCTATATACGGATATCAGATAACAAAAGGCTTATTTCTCAAAAGGCTAATAAAATCCATATCCAAAAACGTTTGTGTTATCTGCTCAAGTTACGTTGGCCTAGGTAAAACTACAAGAATCATCGAAGAAGCTGAAAAAAGGCAGCTTCAACGAGTCGAACTAAACATTTCTGGTAACAGCAACTCCTTAACCTTAGGTGAAATGCTTAAAAAGCATCAACATACCAACCCTGTAGTTTATCATTTCCAACTAAACTACGTCGAAGATCTTGACTCAATCCACCAACTTCTTTTCTCTTTATCAATCTTTAATCAATACTACAGTTCAAAATCACACTTTTACCTTCCAAAAGGTTCTTGGGTCTACATAGAAATTGCCAACACATTCCAAAACTCCCTTCTAAAATCCTTAAGTTTTCTCACAACATTAAACCATATTGAAATTACTAAATTCAATATCAACGAATTAAAAATCACAAATGATATAAACTATATATCAAATTATCTTGCAAGTTATGATGATCATACAATAGATTCTCAAGATTTTAATTACAAAGAGAAAAATTACAAGAATTTACCTAATAAATTAGCCAGAGAAATGATGGAAAAATACTTTGTTGAAAACTGTGGGGAAAATCCGACTTATCATCAAATGACAACTTTTGTTAATATAATGAAAAATTTGCTTAAATGTTTTGAAAACAGTTCGTATAGTGTGGAAATATTAAATGTACAAAAAATGGATTTCGGGAATTTGGATGTTGGGCTTTATAATGAAATCAGATATAATATTATAGGAAGTATTATTGAGACGACAAAAGAATTTATGTCTAAATGTTTGGACTCAGTGAGAAGAGGACAAAGTTTAGCTTTGGAAGCTGTGGATAATCCTGATGATATTGATAGAGTAGAAGAGGTACAAGATTTGACTAATACAATCAAATGGGAAACTTCAAATCATTTTACTATGCTATTTCTTGAAGAAGGGGATAATATATGTATATATCGCGATCCAACTATGATACCTCAAAATATCAGAAAGCTTTTACAGATACAAAAATATCTTGAAGAGACTTACAAAAAAAGCAGCATCCCTAATTTTTCATCAGGATTATCTAAAGTTCTAGGTAAAGAAAACGCGTATATTGATAACTACTCGCACTTTGACAGTTTTAATCTTATGGAAAAACTTGTATCTTTTTATATAAAATTTTCATTGAAAAAAAGTATTGAAGCCAGAAGAGAAAGTTTAAGCCGTGGATATACACACAATTCTCTCCAAGAACTTAAAGAAAACCATTTAATTAAACTGTCACAATGTGGGTATATTTTAACCCCAGATAACTTTTTAAAAATGAACCTTATATATTTACGATGTATTGCCAATGTCCCACTTATAATCATGGGAGAAACTGGATGTGGTAAAACTTCGCTTATACGTTTTTTTGTTCAAGAAATATTACAAGAAGAATTAGAAATCATATGTATACATTCGGGGATTACATCAGATATTATATCAGAAAAACTGAAAATTCTTAATAAAAAAGCACAAGAAAAACCACAAAGGACTCCTCAAGAAAAAGAACGATTTTGGATATTTTTTGATGAGTTTAATACAAGTGATTGTGTTGGTATGATAACAGATATTTTATGTGAGAAAAAAATTAAAGATATTCAGTTAAGTGAAAATATAATCCTTGTTGGAGCTTGTAATCCTTATAGAGTAAAAAGACAAGGTTTACTGATAAATGAAAATGTTGGGGTTCAAAAAACAAGAGGGGTAATGAAAAGTAATAGACTTGTGCATATTGTTAAACCATTACCTGATAAAGCTATTGAGTTTGTATGGGATTTTGGGGTTTTAAAGAAAAATGAGATTAGAGATTATATACAAAGTATGCTTATACAAGGTATGGTTGAACATAAAGAGATTTTTATAACAATACTTTGTGTGGCTCATGATTATTTTCAGTTAAAAGAAGATGTGAGTAGCGTAAGTTTACGAGATGTATCGAGATTTATAACTTTATATACATGGTTTTACGAATCTTTACAAACAAGAATGAATTTCCTGGTACCAAAAAAACATAATTCTCATGAAAAAAAACACAAATACAGTCATAAATTTTTTATAAGAGACAATAGTTTCAAAGCTGGGATTTTATCTTTTTTCCATTGTTACTTCCTACGTATTGCCACTGAAGAGTTACGAGAAAATTTCTATAGTATTATTATAGAAAACTTGAATGCTGAAAACAATTTAATTATAACAAAAGAAGATATAGAAAACCTTATAAAATCAGAACAATATGATCTAATGTCAAGAATGCAAGTTCCTGAAGGTATAGCTTTAAATCAAGCTTTACTAGAAAATATTTTTGCTATAATCCCTTGTGTCCTTAATAAAATCCCTATATTAATATGTGGAAAGCCAGGATGTAGTAAATCTTTAGCTATACAAATAATAACATCAAGTTTAAGAGGAGATAAATCTCAAGATGAGTATTTAAAAACATTAAAAGAATTACAAATAGTGAATTTTCAAGGCTCAGATACTTGTACATCTGAGGGTATCGAGCAGGTTTTTGCTAGGGCAGAAAAATTTACTTCAAATAACCATCTTTTACCTGTTGTTGTATTTGATGAAATCGGCCTTGCTGAGATTTCTAAGCATAATCCTTTGAAAGTTTTACATAGTTTATTAGAAAATGAAAATAGAAAAGTTGGGTTTATTGGGATTTCTAATTGGAGATTAGATGCTTCTAAGATGAATAGAACACTTTATTTAGCAAGACCTGACCCAGATAAAGAAGAACTTAAAGATACTGCATGCACTTTGTATGAATCAATTGCTGGAAGTGATACTAAGGAAAAGTTTAAAGTTATTGTGTCGAATTTGGCTATTGCATATTATGATATGAAAGTTAAGTTTTCTAATACACAGGATACGGATTTTTATGGGCTTAGGGATTTTTATCATATGATAAAATATGTGTCGAAGAATTTTAAGGAGGCTCAGTATGAGGATGTTGAGGCTGCTAAGATTTTTAAAGGCATTTGTAGGAATTTTGGAGGGAAACCTAAGGGTGCTAGAGAAATTATTGAATATTTTATTAAGACTTATAAACCTCCACCTAGTACTTTAATGAGTTTTAAACCGAAAGAACTTATTATTGAAAATCTTCAAGAAGAAGAATCAAGGTATTTGATGATTATTTGTAGAAAAGATGTTGCTTTGTATCTTACTGAGACATTTTTTGATGCAACTTTACATAAGCATAGATTAATATTAGGATCATCTTTTGAGCAAGACCTTGAACATGATGAGACTAAGTTTAGGATTTTGAGTGATATTATCATGTATATGGAACAAGGGATACCTATAATATTAGAGGATATGGATTCGATTTATAGTTCTTTATATGATTTATTCAATCAAAATTTCGCTAAATCCGGGCCAACTAGTAAAAAATATTGCAGAGTAGCTTTAGGTGCACAGTTTAATCCTAGGTGTTTTGTTGACCGAAAATTTAAAGTTGTGGTTTTTTTAGAAGATGATAAAGAAGTGCTAAGTCGAACCGACTCCCCATTCCTAAACCGTTTCGAAAAGCATTTTGTCAGTGTAGCAGATCTTAATGACTTAAAAAAGCAAAAAATTGTCGATAAGCTTAAAGAATGGATAAAACAATGCTGCTTCATTCCTCAGAAATCTGATAAAAAAATATGGAACACAAGTATTTTCCCTTGCTACAGCGAAGAAACCATGAATTTACTTGTATGTTTTATGGAAAAACCTGATATCGATGAAGATGATATTTTCCTAAAATGCCAAAAATTCCTCATAAAAACCGCAAGTATTGACCTTATTTTATTATGTGAAATGAATCAGATAACTGAACAAGAAAAAGAATTTATTAAAAAAATATGGTATAATGCCAACAGAATGAATTTTTTTGAATATATAGAAAAACTCACTAATCAAGAGGGTCAAAAAATTGTAGCATTGACTTATGATAATATAAGTATTGATCGTTTATCTAATGATAAGGTATATATACAAAGATGCAGTAATTTCAAATGCGAACAGGATGCTAGGACGGATTTCGAGATTTTTTTCAAAGATCAAAAGACAGCTATTTATATTTTGGAAATGGAATACAGCAAAGAGTTTCAATATTTTAGGTTTCTAGTAAACATGTTAGAAAAAACTAGAAGCCATTTTATTGAAAGTGCTAAAAACAAAAATATCTGTATTCTTATTCGATTAAGTCGATGTGATGAAGACCGAAAAGCTCTTTACCTCTTAAGTAAATGGAAATTCTGTATGTTTGAATATCTTGAAGAAGATTCTAAAATAATCGCCCAGAGGCTTCTTGAACTAAACACACCTAATAAAATCCTTAGTGAAGATATTGGGATTTTTGAAATGCATATAGGTGATATAGTCCAAACTGCAATAGGTAGTTTAAGATATGAAAGTCCTCTACACAATTATGGATATTTCATATCTCACAAATACAAACTTGAAAAACTTCTAATTGAAAACCCTTCGATTCACAGCATTTTTAAAGAAAAACTTTATAGGCTCTTACAATCACAAGAAAAATCGTATAGTCTTGCGTTATCACAACTTTTTACTGATGAAAGCATATATTCTGAAGCTAGATCTGTAAAAGAAGCATTAAATCTTTATATAAAAAACCTTCTTACTAAAGAGTTTACAATTATTGTAGTAGAATTAGAGAAAAAATCTGTGATGAACAGTTTGGAATATGTTAATAGTTATGATATTTGCAAATTTATGCTTTTAAGTGTTCTAAACAATATGGCAAAAAGTAAACTTGTAGTTCAGACAAAGTATGAAAGTAATGCAGTGAGGTTTTATGAAGGATTGAGAGCACCTTTTATATTAGAAGAGTTTGCAAAGGTAAAAAAATCTTATAAAGACTACTTGGCTATAGAAGAAAAAGAAGGAAATAATGAGGATTATGAAGAACAAGTGATTCAAAAAGATAATAGTAATTGGAAAGTTTTTGCTGAAATGCATAGCAAAAATACAATTTATAAAGAATTGATTGAGCAAATATATGAAACTGATTCACATCAAAGTTTTATTTTTTATGATTTTGTTAAAATTGTCCTTCAAGACTCATTACGTAAATTAGATAACCTTGATATAGTTTATCACTTTTCAATGGTTTTTCTGAATCAAGATAACTATGCTAAAAAGCTCATAGCCTTTATGGAAAACTCACGCAGACTCCCTATATTTGATAAAATCTTAGAATTATTAAATACTTATTCTCATTCAAATCAACAAGATTGGATAATAGCATATTTATATTATAACGAAGAACAAACAATGGATCTAAAAGCAAGTTTAATGAGTAAACCAACAAATAAAGGGGATAATAATTCAAGTGATGACGAAATTGAAGAACCAATATTAAAAGTTTATTCAAATGAAGAATTTATGTGGTTGAAATTATCCCTAATATTTGATGTTATAATAAATCTTCTTAGTCCTTTAAGCATCTCATGGGAAAAAATTCAAAACATTAACAAATACTTAAATTGTTTACAAACTTTTAATGGACTTTTAGATCAGTTTGACTTCCCTGAAACTGTAAAAATTAATAACACTGAAAAACTTGAACTAGTAATACAACTATGTAAAATAAACCCAAGTTTCGAGTTACTAAATTATATTACTTTAACTTTATGGACTACACCTTTTAAAAATCTTTGTAAAAAAGGGTTTAGAGATATAATTTCAAATGTCGAAGCATCAGTAACAAATTATGAAGAAATTCCAAAGGTAATAAAATTTAAAGTTTTCATGTATGTGAAAATGCTTGAAAATTCAACAAAGACTATTGAAGATATTGTTTATGATATTAATAATACTGAATTATGGGAATATTCATCGTTTTTATTAGATAAGATTATAGAAAAAGCTGAGATTGTAGAGTGTGTTTTTGCTTCAGAAGAAAATCTTGATCATTTAAGAGTTATTGAAGAAAGCGAGAATAAGTATATGAAAAAAATTGATTTGGTGCTTCAAACAGCTTTGGATGAAGATAATTTTGTTGTAATGCTTTGTGATAGGATTCAAAGGATGTTTGAGTTAGAAGATGATGGTGAGATCAAAGCTGAAGCAGTTAAAAAATTAGCTTATAGGTATACACAAGCTTTGAATAGCAAGCATGATTATTTAGGTGCAATAGGAAGAATAATCTCTGCAGCTAGGCTAAGGAATATAATTGAACAATACAGTCTCCTTCTCTGCAAATCTGAAGCAAACCGGTCAAGAGAAGAAATTGAATTTACTAGAGAATTCGCATCAGTTCTGTTTGATTCTCAAAGCCTGGATTATGAACTTTATTGCTTTAAATGTATAAAATCTATAAAACAATTCAGAATACCAGGACTTATAAAATTCATTAAAATAGAAAAAGATTTATGGCAGCATAATATAAGCAATCTAAACCTAGGATCAACCTTAAACATTTTCCCTTATGCGATACTTCGTAATATATCTTACAATGATATCTTTAATATTATTCATTTAATCCCAGAAGATCCTTCAGCATTAGATTCTCTCATATCAACCCAAAACCAACCAGAAATTCGGTTTTATATTTTATTAGCTTTTATGAATATAATTTTCTTCAGATATCGTCAAGGCAACATTGATATGAATGTTTATAAAAAATGGTACTCAGAAAAATCACAAATAATTCAAATCCATCAAGGAAAAGAGTATTTAATACTCATAAAGCATTTAATTAATAACTTCCCACAAGGGTCATTTTTATATCTTAATCAAGATTCAACTGAACAGAAATTCCTTGAAATCCAAGCTTGTGTATTTATTATCGCTATTGCTATTGGTTTAAGTAAAATTTATAACCCTTTAAGTTCTATGTTTTTCAATGGGAATACTGGGATTACAGAACATTTTGCTGAATATATGAACTCTGTTTATTGTTTAGGTGCTGAACCTGATAAAATGCAAGATTATCTCAATTTTAACCATCAAAATTTTGACTTAATTAAAAGCAATACATTTAGTCCCGGCTATTCAAAAGGAGGTTGCTATAAATGCTCTGATGATTGCGACTATTTTTATGTTATAAATAATTGTGGAGGTGCTACTGAAAGAAAAAAGTGCCCGTTTTGTGATAAAGATATTGGAGGAGAAGGACATAGAATAGTTAATAGACCAGGACATGTTAATCTTAGTGATCAAGAAGCTATTCAGTATTTACAAAGTAAGGTTGAAGAGTATAAAAATAAAGAATATAAGGGATTTAGGGTAACTGGGAATATTATGCCTATGGGAACTGTGAGAAAGTTAAGACATAAAGTAACTTTTAATTTGCTAAACTTGATGACTAGTACAGTTTTAGAGTTTCTATGGGTATCTGAATTAGTTACTAAAAATGAGTTTTGTATTTTATTGAAAACAGATGAAAGGGCTATACATGATATATTGGAGAAAAATGTTAGATTGAACTTTGGAGAGATTTACAACTCAATCCAAACCCAAGATACAAACCTCTGGATACTTTCTACTTTCTCCACACTTCCTACGCTTCTCCTAACAAACCAAGTCTCGCCATCCACAAAAAATATTCGCGATACCTTCGAAGAAACCTTTGAAACTTCAATTTTTTCATCTTCTCAAAATGAATTTATAAACTCTTACAAAGCTACTCTAAACACCCTTACTAAACCTGATATCCTTATAAAATATATAGATGAGCAAGAACCCCCAAAAACCCCAAAATATCCTAATTGGCCTTTATTTAGATTGACTCAAAAAGTTTCTTTTGATTCTATGCAACAAGCTTTTAATTTCTCAAAAAGAAAAGCTGAGCTTAAAGTTCTTAGAATGTTTATAGAAAATTATGCAGAAGTATCAAATCTTCAGCATTTCTGGCCAATATTAAAATTATGCAAAATATTAGTTGATAAGTTTTCTTTTGAAATCCCAAGATATGAAGCAAATCTAAAAAAAATGAGAGATGTTATTTTTGATAACCCAAGTTTAAAACAAGGGTATGAAGAGTTTTTAAAAGCCTGGGAGAAACTAAGTATAACTTTAGCTTTTGATTGCAAGATTTTTGATAAGCCGAAATTTGATAAAGAAACCACACTTGGGCATTTTCTCATAGAAAACAGTCAAAACTCATTATCAAGATTTGTCACTGCTGCTATAAAAACCTTAGCTGGTATTCAGAATAAATTTCTTAGTATGATAAACGATGAAAGCTATGACAAAACTGCATTTCCAATAATAAACCTTAAAAAGCAAGATGTTATAGGAGTGATTATTGACTTAGAGCACCTAACTCAACAATGTTCTCTTAATGTGCCAAAATACTCAATGGGTTCTGATTTAATCTATGACTTTGACAGGATACAACAAAACTTAATAAACAATATTCGTCGGGCTAAGTTAATTAACCCAGATGAACTGTTTTGTATACAATATCAATATGAACTACTTAATTCTAGAGGAAGATATTCAGGGGTTATAAGTGAAATAAGAGAAAAAATACCACAGAATGCCCTCCCTCAAAACTATTTTACAGATATTGAAAGTCATTATATGAAATTATCACGTGGTGATGCTAAACAAGAAGCTATTTATATCAGTGGCATTTATAAATGGTTAGATAGAGTATTATGTCATATAAGGAATATGCATATTATTGATAAAACAACGGCAATTTCTAGTGTTCAAGAATTCCATAAAGCCCATTCATCAAATTCTAACGAATTTTATCATCTTTTCTCACATATTTTACTAGAAAATGTTATATCTTTATATGAGTTTATTGAACTTAAGAGCTTTATTATTTTTATTAAGACTGTTAGTGAAGAGTTTAAAAGACCTTTAGAAAACCCATCTAGACTTAGAACAATGTGGGATAAGTTTCCAATTGATAAATACTTGGTAAATATTGAAATTCAGAATTCAGAGCAAGAGATAATTGCTTGTGAATTACTAGGGAAAATCAAAAATGAGTTTATTTGTGTAATAAAAAGATTGATTATAAGGTTACTTTCTGCGAATATTGATCCTGAGTTTTTTATAGTTGATTATTTAGAAAATGAAAGTTTTTGGAGTCAAGAGTATATAAAATATATAGAAGATGTTAGAGATGTGTTTCCTCAAGAAATAAAATTATGTGAAGCTGTTAGACTTGAGGAAGAGTTAGAGAGGTTAAGTAAGGATGAGGTTATTGAGAAAGAAAATGTAGCAAATGAAAAAGTTGAAGAAGAAAATAAAACTGCAGTTTTTAGAGGAAGGGGTAGAGTAAGAAGGTCAGCTAGAGGTAGAGGGATTAGAGGTAGAGGAAGAGGACAAGCTAGGTTTTAGGCATTAATAGTTTATTTTTAGGTATTAATAGTTTATAATACTATTATAGTATTGGATATATAAAAAAGTATATTTACAAATAATAGTGAAATTATTATTGTTCTTATTCATATATCATATTAAAATCTATATGAAGATATTTTGATAATCCTAAACTAAAGAAGGCAGTTATTTATTCACATCTATTAATTGGTCTTAGTGGTGCTGAGGGTGCATTAAGAAAATATATGCCTTTATCAGATACTAGATATTACATAAGTGTTATCACCAATTAAAAAAATTGTGATAATATATGAATAATTTATGAATATAAATAAATATGAAAAATTATTTCTCACTAAACTACTATACAATCCTATCATATACACTTAAAAAAATTGTAAATTTTTTATTTATACTACACATCCCTATCACTATCTAACTACCACCAAAGCCCATCATAACTTCAACTCCACCTACACCAAAAACAACATCCACAATCCAAATAAAAAAATCCAAAAATCAATTTTTCTCAATAAAAACTTCATCATCAATATAAAGCCCTATCTAATCCTAAATAAAATACACCTAAAATCTCCAAATCCCAAGCACCTCCACACATAACCTATCAAACCGAAATAATTCTCAAATAATCTTATCAATTAAATTCCAACATCCATCCTAACAAAACCCACAAACTCTTTTTTCTCCCTTCATATCTCTTTAATTTCCCACTAAACCTAGTTGATATTATATTTATTTCTTAATTATTCAAGGATAATTTCTATGAGCCTCTAAAATACTGGCACTTACTTAAATCTATTGAATCAGTTGGCTCAACTTGAGACTGCCAAGTTTTTTCAAAGCTTTTTGTGCTGAAAACAGTAAAAGGGTTCTGCATTGAGTTTAAAAACTTAGGCGAGTAGTTCTCAGTGTCAAAAGTATTCTGTTGAGGTTCTCTTGTCATCAATATAGGAATGCTTATATACCCAAGAATCGCTTCTCGATTATCATCTTTTCTGATATAATTCACTGTATAATGTCCAGGCTCGTTTGGAAAACTAACTCTGGCAACTCCAGAAACATTCCCAATATCCCTCATGATAGGGATTTTTTTAGATTTCTTGTTAAAATTATGAGTCACACAAAGATAATCAGAATCCATTATCACAGTTCGTTCCATATAGCAAAATAAGTCTATATATGCACATGTAGTTGTGTGCTCAACTTTAGTATGCTGGAATGTGACCAGTGGCGAAGGTTTTGAACAGCATAAATAGTCGAAGATGCTAAAATTCATTTTTTTTCTCATATGGCTGGATAAGAAATACAGAAAACACAAGACGATTTGGAGAGAAAAGGAAATAAAGATTGGTAAAGTAAATGCTTAGAGCTCGAGAAGAGGAAGATGAGAAATGGGAAAGTTTTTTTTTGAATGATGGTCTCAACGGTGATTTAGAAAATTTAGAATAAAAAGTTGTTGAAGGGAGATTTGAAGATTAAGATTGTCTAGAGAATAAGTTGTTTAGTTTTTCAAAAATTTGTGTTTGTTTAAACTTTTGGAAAAATCATATATTTTATATATTAAAATTCAATATTAACTATTTTCTATTGTATTTCAATATCACTACTATCCTGTTTTTCTTCATAAGCTCTTTCAACTTTTTTAAACCTTTCCATCAGCAATTTAATTGTCGCTTTAAGATCTTCAACATTACTTGGTTGTGGCTGTTCCAAAAGCACTCTAGTCGCAGGAGAAAGCGTATTCTTCAAATTATTAAACTTCCTTTTAAAAGTTGTAATCTCCGAAGACATATCCGCAACTTCCAAATCTGGGGCAATTTCATTAGCCAAGTTTTTCGTATTCAAATACTCAGCCATCGCATCTTTTCTATGATTTATAAGCTCTTCCCTTCTTTGCTTAGCTTTAAATATTAGTGGGACTTTCAACAGTTCAAAATTATGCAAAATATGATTGAAAAAATCGTCTCTATACAACGTAAGCATCTCACTGCTTTTCACTGCCTTAATTGAAAACTCCCTTAATTCACTAAAAAAAATATCAGTATCACCAAAATAATTCCCTTCAGTTACATCTAAAAAACTCACATCTTTATTCCTATAAGTGTCAAAATACGCCAAATCCCCTGATTTTATAAAAAACATCTCGTTTGAATAATCCCCTTTTTTATACACAACTTCCTTAGGGTTTATTCTTAAAGGTCTTAAATATCTTAGCATTAATGTTACAAATTCAGGAGGTTTATCTTTAAAATATTCATTATTTGTAATAAACCTACTATTCATAATATAATTGAGTTTTGTGGCAAGTTTTTTAGGTAAAGATGCGATCATATTATTACGTTCTTTAGAGATTTTGCTTTGATCATATTCCAAGTCTGATTTTATTCGTTTATAAAAATTTTGTGTTAGACTGTATTTTTTGGCTATGTCTTGAAGGACGAGTATTTTTGATTGAAGTTTACTTTTACGTTTTTCGATTTGCCCAATGACGGAGGTTATAGTCCCGATTGTATAAGAGTAAAAAAACACTCCACCAAGCATAACGAAAATACAAAAAAATCTTTCGATACTGTTTGCTGGGAGGATATCTCCATAACCAACTGTAGTTAAAGTTGTTATTGTCCAATAAAAACTAGCTAAGTATTGACTGCCAATACCGAAATCTTGGATTTTATATTTGACTATCCAGTTATCATAATCACTGCTGACACGGCCGATGAAAAACCAAAGGCATGAGATTAGATGGACAATTAGAACAAAAACTAAAAAAAAGTATAAAAGTCTTTCAACACCCACACTAACTTTTGAAAAACACTCTAAACATTTCAAAAGCTTGTTTTTGTTACGCATTAGCTTCATAACACGTAAAAGCCTAGCAATTTTTATCATCCTATAAAGCTTTGGCAAACGGCTTAACCTTGATGCATTTGAGTACTCACTAGACATTAGTAACGAAAAAGGTAAAGATGTAAATATATCCAAAAACATCCATGTTTTCAAATATTGACAAAATATCACCTTTTTGCTGACGACTAAAACATCATCATCTTTGTAATAAGCAGAAATACTATTGACTAAAACATCAAAAAGAAATGCAAAGTCTACAATCAAATCAATTATAAACCATTCTGTTGTATCTTGTTCAATAAAAGCAACACGAAATGGGGTTATTGTAATTGTATAAGCCATTAGACTATATAGATTTTACATCATTACAATCATATCCCAAATAATTTTAAACATATCATCAGGGTATAAGATATATTTTGAATTCTGATATTCAGTCATTTGACGTAATCTTGTATCATTTTCAGTCTATATAAATAATACTTCTTCAGTACGTAATAAATCAGGGGCTTGGCTTCTGAAATCATGGAATTCAAAATTCAGGTTTTCTTCTTCCATACCTACATCAGCTTGGAGATCTTGTGATTCATCTTGACTGTACCTGTTTAAAATTGTCCCAAACATATTTTTACAAAAGGGGATAGATTAGTATTAAGCTTGAGATTATTAAAAAAAAAAGTGATATTATAAGAAAAGATAAGTTTAAATGGGATTTGGATAAGGAATTTTTAGTATTTTAGGATGGCTAAAGGTAGGGTTTAAAAAGATTTCGGGTTTTAAATGAAAATTTGATAAAGGTGGAATTTTCTTGGTTTTTGGTTCTGGATTTTTTGTCAAGGGGAGGAACATCAGATATAGTAATGGAAAAATCAGAAAAAAGTATACATATTGCAAAGGTGAAGACTAGTAATATAGACTATGCAAATGATAACGCGTTGGTTGTCAAGAAATTGCCAGAAGACTCACCTAAAATCCTCATAAAAATCAACGTGCCGAAAGTTCGCTTTGAAACAAAACCTGACCGAATCTATCAAGTGGCTGATTCTCCAATACGACCTTTAGTAAAAATCCTCCAACCCATGTCACTTAACGATGAAATCAGTATCTCAGCTTCTAGAATAAGAAAAGGATTCAAAACTCCAAAACCTCAACCTATAGCATCATTAAGTAATGAGAAAAAAAACAAAAGGATACAAAAAAGCTATATTTGTATGCAAGGGACAAACACAAATGAAAACTTACCGAAAATCAAAACGAAAATGCAAACCTTAAAAAAATTGCATGAAAACAATAGTATTTACTTTGAACTTCTTGGATTTGTTATTAAAAAACACTTAGACTATGAGCCGTTATACAAAAAAATCGACACAGAAGGTAAAGGGTATTTTGATAAACATGATCTAATGAATTTTTTCTATATAAATTCAGCTAATTGTGATATTGAAGAAACAGTAAAAAGCGTATTTATGTTAGGACAGTATATAAGCCCAGAACAAGATATTAAAAAAAAGACTTTTTTCGCTATGTGCTCTGCTAATGAAAACGATTTATTAGAAGAAAATAAATTGTTTCTAGGAGAAAACCTGAGGAAATTAAGTGAAAAAATTGGGGAAATGAAGATGGCTTTTAAAGAGTTTNGATTTTAGATTTTTTAATGTTTTTTTTTATAGAAAAATTTTGATATTAGAAGAAAATAAATTGTTTCTAGGAGAAAACCTGAGGAAATTAAGTGAAAAAATTGGGGAAATGAAGATGGCTTTTAAAGAGTTTACTAAAGGGTTTTATGTGTCGAGGAATAATTTGTTGGATTTGTGTAGGAAATGTTCTGAAATATCAGTTATAAAAGCTGCTGAGATGGTTGCGTCGGAACAAATAGATTTTTCCCGGTTTCTTATTTGCTTACCTTTTTTCATGTGGGTGCGAGATTGTTCAGATATTGATTTAAAAGCTATGCATAAATAAACTAATAAAGTATTTTAATATTTAAATGATATAAAACTTCCAATCAGTATACTTAAAACTAATGAAATAGAATATTTATTATTATTATAAATATCATAGGATTTTAATCATGATATAAGATCTTTAATTTCATACTTTACATTAATTTTAAAGTCAGTCCAACAATCTGTAGTAATAAAAATTACAATCTAATCAACACCCCAATCTAAAAAAAAAAAAGCCTAAAACTAAAAAAATCCTACAAATCTTATCTTTGAATAGAAAACTTATTCAATTAATGGCTTCTAATTTTGCTAAAGTTCCTAAACCCATTTGTAATAAGTTTATGAATCCTTTGAAAGGCTTCATTATCCTCATCATCATAGTATTCATTATGAAGTTCACTTTCAAGTGAATGCCAAGCTCCATTTAACCCCATATACCTTCCCCAAGCATGCTCACAATCATTAATCATAAGTCTATCAATAGCGATTTTCTTATTTCCACGGATAATTCTTCCGCGCATTTTAAGTTTTTCCTCATTCGGCAGTTGTATTTTCTGACTTGGCATCATTGATATTTCAGTACTTTCCCCACGTTTAGGGTCAATAAGTGGCCAAAGTTTAAGTCTTTCTCCTTCATTTATCAGTCTACAACATACTAAAGCAACATCAGAAGAAATATCAGAACGTTTTTGTACCTCAGATCTCGGGCGTTTTATAGGAATTTCAGGTTTTAAGACTACTGGAGCAGTTAAAGTTAATGTTTGGGGTATTATAACCGGCTGGGTAATCTGAGTATCTTGGACTTTTGTAGAGCTTCTAAGTTCTTTTGATATTTCAAGGATTTTAGGGTCTGGGGAAAAAACTTCGAGTTTTTTGTTTACTTTTTCAGCCCGTTCGTAGTCGAAATTAGCAATTCTAGACTCGACAATGTACTTTTTTAGAGTTTCCCTACAGTGAATGGAGTTTAATATAGATTTAAGTGACTCCATATGCTTTAGCAGGTTTTTCATCTATTTAGCGAGTACTTTTTCATAAGTTTCTGTGTCATTTTTCTTGGAATTCCTTAGCCTCATACGTTCACGATAACTAGTTCCTCGTGATTGAAAAGCTGATTTAAGCTGGGTGTCAGTTGCCCCTTCTGACTTCCAATACACCCTAAGCAATGGTTTACCCATTGTTTCGCGCTTTTTTACCCAATACTCATACATCGTCTTTAAAATAAGACAAGCAGCTGGGTAGTTCTCTGGGGCTTCAAGCTTTTCAAAGCCTTTCTCATCTTTAATAAGATATATCGCCCGATCATCAGGGATTATTTGCCCTTTGCCAGTATCATGTTCCCACAATTCGATAATTTTTTCAAACAACTCTAAAGTTATAAGGCCAAGTGGGATTTTCTTGTTTGAAATAAGAGATTCAAGTATCGGCAAGTCATCTTCCATGATTTCATAGCCTAGGATCTTTTCAAGACTATTGGTTGGTAATGTTAAATGCTGATAGTAGTATGAAGGTAAATGAAAAGGTTTTTGAGACTTTTGATATCCTGGGACAGAGTCTATTTTAGGGACTTCTATAGGTGGTACTCGAGGGATTTGAAGTTCTGCTATAGATCCTTCTCGATCTGTTGAAATTAATAATCTCTTGTTTTGATCTACATTTCTTGGTCGAATTGTGTGATGCTTTTTGGTCTTACCTAAATAGTTAGTAACAGGTTGTTTAAAAAGTCTAGGCCAGGCAAGTGACTATAGTCAAAAATGCCTATGGTTGAGGCCTAGAATAAAGATGGACTTACCTTTGTCGAGTTTCATGATGAAAGATCTTGGAGTTTTCTAATAACAACAGAGAATATCTAAATATAATATTTTCAGAAATCTATATACATAAAAATTTTATCATATTTTTATTGATTGTGCTATTCATCACATTGTATGTGCTTTTTAAGTATTTTTCTAGTTCTCATATACAAAAATATTAAATAAATTACAAAATAGGTGTTGGGATGTTTGGATTGGAATTGTAATGCATAAAAGGAAATCTAGTGCTAAATAGAAAACTATTTTAAATTTAAATAGGGAAGATATATGTAAATTTTTTTTGAAATCGTCATTGCGTATTTTAATAAAAATTCAGAAATAACTTCATAAAAACTCAGAAAACTCTTACCAACTCATTATAAAACCTTCATTTAAACCAACCTAATAATACCCTTCATAAACAACACAAAACATCCAAACCGCGAAATTTTTATAATCAAATTTTCCTCTCACATTTGCAAACCCTCGTTTCCTTCAAGTCCATCCACATTTCTCTAAATTAAATAAAAATCCTCCTTATCTAATATTTATAATACCCATTATCCTATAATATAATAATGGACTTATCAACAATAGGAATTTCTGTAACTAAGCTTATCAAAGCTAGTAACTATGTCGATATTTACGATATGATCTATCATCAAAAAATCGTCACAGTACTTGAAGAAAAAAACAAGTCATTATCATTATTACTAAGTAATGGTAAACTCATAAAATATAATCCAGAAGAACCAACATCAAAACTTTATGTTGATAGTATATGGGAACAATATATAACTTGTGAAGTACTTTCAGCTATACTCAGTGAGAACTATCCATGTATATTTTATTTATCCAACAATTCAATACTTTATCTTCGAAGTACAGAAGGGGATATTCATACAGCACAACCAAAACATCTTGTAGCTTCAACATTAACATTACCTCAAACAATAACATCTTTTACTTATAACATTTCTAAGAAACTTGTTATTGGGATTTCAGAAAACAATATACAAATCTTGTGTATAAATAAAAAAGATGAATTAGTGCCTTTCGCTCCTTTTCAACCCAGCTGCCAGAAATTTGTATGTGAAAACTGTGTTATTTTCTCGAAAAAAATGGCTAATATTATATACTACCTTGATTACTTACAAAAACCTGTTCCTGATAATATTAGTTTTAATAAAGAATCAAGTACGTATTATATATTGAAAAAATGCACTATAGATAATAAAGATATTAATGAATCTAAAGTTCATATAGTAAGTTATGAGTCTGAATTAGCATCTTATGATATAAACTCTCAAGAGATTTTCGCTTTTCTTACAGTCCAACGTTATCTTTATATTCTAAAAGGTAATAAAGCTAATGGGACTAAAATCCCTTGTGATGATGATTTAATCCGAGTTCGTTGGAGTTCATCGAGTATGTTACTTTTTGTCCTATCCTCAAAATCTGAACTTTTTGTTTTTGACTCAACTTTAAACAACCTTTCAATTCATTCTGAAGGAAAAATCACCCCTTTTTTATCTTTGTCTTCTGATGGGCTTTTAAAAAAAATCCAAACTTTTCAAGTTTCAGAAAACATAATCTGCTCAACATCTACTAACCTTGTAGTTTGTAAACTTCTAGATGGGTATCTTAATCCTATCCCAAGTCATTTACGTAAAGGTAACTTTATTGAAGCAATTAATTGTCTTGAAAATGTTCCAACAGATTCTGATTTCTCACATGGTTTTTATTTATGTTGGAAATATGTTTTTAATAACCTTCAAACTGAAAATGTAAAATCTTTAGAAAACCTGTGGATGAGAAATTTCCATTCAAGACTTTCAGGACCTTTAGGAAGTCATTTATTAGTTCGTTTAGGTTTTAAACTTATCCATGCAGGGTTTTTTGAAGCAGCATTTTTATTAGGTAGAAAACTAAGAAATATCCGTTTGCTTAATGATTTAGCTTATTATGCTGATTCTAAAGGATTTAAAGGTATAGCACTTCTAGCTAAACATGAACGTGAGCTTATGGATGAAGAGTACATTGCCCCGAAAACCGAATTGGAAAATCTAATAAAAATAACAGGAAGGACAATGAACCCAACTGATTATTGCCTTTTACTTAATGATTTTGAAGAAATTATGAGTATTAATAGAATAAGTGAAGCATTAGGTAAAGGGGGATATCTTGAAGAAAAAAATTTCTGGGAAATTGATCTTGAAGCTTATGCTAATGCTCTTATGTTAGAAGGAGAAGGGAAGTTTAGAGAAGCTTTAGAAATATACACACAACATAATCTGACACATGAAATAAACAGAGTTAATCTTATATTACAAATAAGCTCTAAGTCTATAAGTGCTAAAGAAAATGTTGTAAGTATGGAAGAAAGTAAAGAACAGTAAGATAAACATATAAAAAAAATGCATAAGTTTTATTTTTTTATTAGAAAAATTAGTTTATAAATTTTCTTTGATTTGTTTAGCACTTACTGGCCTTGTGGATTTATGACTAGATTTGTATATATCAGATGCTGTGTTTGGTCTATAACTTTTGGCTGATTTTATAGTTTGAGTAAGACTTGATGGGTTGTAGGTTGAGACTCGAGAGATTCTTCGGGCATTTTCTGAGAGTTGGATTGATAGATATTTGCTATAAAGATATTCTCTTTGTTGCTTTTTGGCTGAATAATAAGATTTTGCTGATTGGATTCGGTTGAGGATTTTAGTGTTTTCATCACTTATACGTAAAAGTTCATCAATGCGTAGTCTGTTTAAATTACCTGATCGATTTTTGCTTAAAGAGTAATTCTTAGAAGGGTTTGATTCAATTTTCTCAAGTTTCTTAAGTAAAAGTTGGTTATTGTATTGAATCTCAGCTTGGGATTTCTGCTCTTCAAGCTCTTTTTTTGCTTTTATTTTCAAATGATGCATGATCTTTGGAGGTCTGTTATTAATTCTCGATTTTATTGTATTCAGCTTATGCCTATGAATCATATGCTCAGTCATCGCATCTATTTCTGCTATTTCTTTGCATCCAGCTAAGGTATTCCACATTTAATATGTATTCTATGCATTTATCAAAAATTGTATAAAAAGACTTTAAAAAAAGCTTGTTTTTATGTTTTAAGCAAAAAAAAGTATATTAAATATTCTCTGGAACAAGTTTGATAACAGGCTCAGATTCTCCAGTCCAGTCTGTTGGTAAAGTGTTTTTATGTTTTTCTATAGGTATTGAAGGATTAACATGAATATTCATCCCCACACAGGCTGGGACTTTTTTCAAACCCATATCATAGTGCACATGTACTTTTACAGCATACCTGCACTTAATATACTGGGTACTAATACTAGAAACATTTAAGTCTTCCCCAGCAATCTTCAAATCAGAAGAGAACTCAAAATCTTTCTCAAACACTAAACTTGTATAAGCAGCGATCCATGTAATCCTTGGTATGCTTTTTATAGTCTGATTTAACATATAATTTCTTTCTCTTCCCACAAGTTCTAGCTCCATAGTAATTTCTGCAACAACTTGATTTATTGGCACTGAGCAATTCCCATTGTCAGGAACTAACTTAAAACTTATAGGACCATTAGCCATAGGATGTTCATCAGCAGTATGGACAAGTTTGAACACTGATGATCCTTTGCTTGAACTACAACAAAAACCATGAACGAATTCCATAGTCTCAGCTTCAACTTTGGGGTTGTTTCTACATTCAATACTCCTGATATTCAGTACTTTAGAGTGTATAAGCTCTTCTTGCATTTTCCTATATGTGAATTTCGCCACCATGGTGTAACTGATTTGTGCTTTCAGATAAAAATTCTCTTCGTTTGATCCAGAAAAGTAGAAACTTGGTGGACAATGCTGAGGAAGTTTAAACTGGAATGGAACTATATACCCTCCTTCTTTAAGCCGACGCCATGATTTAAGCTCGCTGTTCAATGAAAATATTTTGTTTGTATATTGCGACACTGGAACATTTTGATGGAAGACATGAACTTCTTCGCATCCCTGACATGAAAGGTTCAGGGTGCCTTTTTTAAGTCTTTTTGGCAGATCTAAGAGGACTTGTCCACATATGTTATCTCCAGCAATGTAGTAAGGGTTTTCTAATGTAATGAATAAATAAGGTGGCCCTGACTCAAGGATTTCATTAGCAGCTTCAACGATGTTCTCAATAGCCGCATGTATTACTTCGTCAGGCTCAGCCAAAATTTTATCGATTTCATTACTATCAACAGACATTTATTATATTAGAATTTTATATCATTAACTTATAAGGTGTTAAAGTTACTATAAGTATTTAAGTCAAATAACTGGTTAAAAGGTTTTACGTTTGTGGAGAATTAAATAGTTTTCAGATTTATGGATATTAGTATAAGGGTATAATATAGTTTTAGATAATTAAAATAAGAATTAAACCGCAGAAATGATTTTTTAGCATTTTTAGAATACAATTATATAGAAAGTTTATAATTAATTGTATAAGAGTATTATTATCTTATATTACTTTTTCCTTTTAGCCCTAAGTATTTCGATTTCATTAAGTAGTTCTTCAAGTTCGACTTTAAACTCATTGATTTCCTCAGTTTTTTTCACAATAATTTTCTGCAGCATGGATTTTTCAGTCTCATGCTTCCTTCTCATCTCATCAAGTTCTTTTTCAGTTTTAAACGATAAACCACTCATCCTACTTTTCAGCTCCTGTTCTCGACGATAATGATTTTCTTCTATAGATTCAAGTTTACGTTGAAGTGCTAAATATTCACTAGCCCCAACAGAAACAGGTTGTTTTGACATATGCGCTTCAAGTCTTTGTTTATCAATACGTAATTTTTCATTTTCAGCAAAAACATATGATAATTTACTTTTCATACTCTCAGCTTCTTCTTCTGCAGTTCTAAGTTTTAAAGCTAAAGTATGGTCAACTGATAAATTAGGTTTTTTATCTTCTTTTAATTGCATAGACTCAAGTTCTTGAATCCTCTTATTAGCTTGCATTAAAAGAAACTGAGCATCTCTTTCTGATAATTGTTTATGTTCAAAGAACTCCTCAGCTTTTGGTGGCATCCAAGCAGCTTTCGGGCTTTTTTTAATGAAATTCAAAAAGACTTTTGATGTTATTTGCCCCATTTTGCTTCTATCAAGTTCTCTGATTATTATATGACACTCTTCTCTTGTTAATGGGAGTTTGTGCTCAAGGACTTTTTTCCTAAAATTCCTTTTTGATATGGTTAAACTACCTGAAAAAAGTTGTTCTGTAAGCATTTCATAATCAATTCCTTCTCTTGTCACATAATTTTCAAATTTTTCTAATACACAATCAATGACCCAAGGGAGGGTTTGTTTATCTACAATACTTTGAAAATTCCCTTTTGAAGATATTTGATTACGTAATTCCCAGGTGTAATCTTTAAGTTTTTGTTCCCACCATTTGATTGGATTTTCTCTTAAATCATGAAGGAAAGAATCTATGTTTAGTTTCCCTCCTTGGGATTTAAATCTACGAAGCAAACTTTGAACGTTAATTGTGCTTAAGTCAGGGATATTAGAAATAAGGATTTCTTGAACTTGAGCAAGACTAAGCCATCCTCCTCCAATACGATTTAAGTACCCAACACCTTCTTTGATTTGTGAAAGGACTTGCATACTTTCTAGAAACTCATGATCTTCTTGTTCTTGGTCGTTATCAGAAAAGTCTGACCAGTATTCTTCATCTTTTTCACAAACTTGACTACTCGAACCTCTGCAAGCTGTAGAAAGTTCAAGTTCTATAATATTACAAAGCTCGTTATATATTTTTTCAACTTGATTCCAATTAGGTATTCCTTTAAGTAGATTAGAAAGTCCTAAGGTTTTATCAAGGATCTTATCAAAAGAAGCGAAACAAGCAAAAGATGGTGAGGCTGAATTAGTTTCAAGAACTTCTATGATTTTACTTAAAATAGCAACAAGTTCTTTTGAGTTCTTCTGCGTAATATTTGGGGATAAAAAAGATACTTCTTGGCAGATCTGACACCAAATCGACCCAGAAAATGAGCTTAAAAAAGGAAACAGTGAAGGATAATCTGTTTTTGTCCCTGATTTTATAGTTTGAATAATTTTCTCATAGTTATTTACTTGTTCTCTTAAATGCTTCACTTCTTCACTTGTATCAGGACGCATAGAATTTAATTTTGATATATAATAATTTTTAGTATCTTCTAAATGTTTTTCAAGTTCTCTTATTTTATCAACAAGCATTGGATCTGAAGCTTTACCTGTTGGTCTTACTGCAGCTTTAGGAAGGTTTTTAGTGTTACTTGGCCTTTTTACTGACATTTTCCCTTCACTTTCACCCATTTTTTTCCTTATTAACTCATCATAATCAATAGTTTTTTTTCTTAATAACTCTTCAAGTTCAGATATTTTCTTTATATAAGTTGTGCTTTGATCTGGACCTTCTGGTTTAACTGCTTTGATTAAAGCTGAAATAGGTTCTTTTTGTTTTAAAGCTTCTTCTAAAGATCGACAATGATCTTCTAAGAATTTTAACCTCATGTTTTCTTGTCCTGTTTGAGACTGGTTTTCTGTATTATCTAATTTTTGTTTTAAATCTTCAATTTCTTGCTCATATTTTCTTATAATTTCTTGCTTCTCTATATCTACTGCCCTGCGGCTTATAAACTCTTGTGAAGTCTGCAAACTATTTATAACAAACTCAGCTTCAAACTTGTATTTCTTTAGTTTCTCTATTGTCTCACACATTTGTAACTCCTTTTCTCTATAAACTTTTTCTTTTTCCATTATTTCTTTTGTCATCCTTGCAAGGTTTTCTTTAAGATTAAGAAACTCTTCTTTATTAATTACAGTCCCACCAGCTAAAGAACTGAAATTCCCTAGGTCAGACACATTTTCTTTAATCAGAACTCCTCCATGTTCGCTTATAAGACTTGTTTTTAATTGATCGAATTTTTTCCCTTCTTGTTGAGCTTTAAGCCTTTCGTCTTTGATTTGGTTTTTTAATGATCGGATTTCGTTCATGAGTTTTTCGTTTTCTTTTTGGAATCCGTGGATAAGATTTTCTTGTAAATAGATTTCTTTTTGTAGAGCTTCGTTTATAGGTTCTTTTGATGCTTCAACAACTACTTCTTGAGGATTTTTTTTGCTTAACATATAGTTTTCTTGTTGAAGTTCTTTGATTTTTTCTTCTTGATCGCGAAGAGTCCATATTTTATTTCGTAAGTCACGGTTTTCCCCTTCAAGTCTTAGTATGTCTGATTTTATTCGATTAGACTCGATTTCTAAGTCTTTTTTGCTTCGTAGTAGGTCTTCTCTATCAAGCTCAAATTGTCTTGTGAGCTCTTTTATCATTCTTTCTGATGTCCGTGACTCAGCTGTTTTAATCCGTTCATCAACATTTTTTTCTTTTCTATCCAAGTCTGTTCTTAGTATAAGGTTTTCAGCTTCAAGATCCTTAACCCGGGCTTCAGTATAGTCCACTTGTTTTATAAGCTCTTCAGTTTCTATTTTGTATAACTCAATTTTATGATAAGCTTCTCGGAGTTGAGTTTTAACCTTCTCTAAAGCTTCATATTCAATCTTAGCAAAATTCGCCTGTTTTTCTTTCCTCTCAAGAAAATAAACTTGTTCTTGTTTATTCTGAAGTTCTAACTCCATATCCTGAACTGTTTTTCTCAAATCCACTATTTCTATTTCCAACTCCCTTTCCCTCGTAATCAGCCTATCATTAGTCGTCTGTGGTCGATATTGTTTAGAAACTGGGGGTTTAGCATCATTTCCATAAACATTAGGTGTCCCAACCCTCTTACTATCATCTTCCATAGGATATTCCTCAATTTCCTTAAGCTTAAAAACACTTTCCCCAACTTTTCCCACTTTATTCTGCATTTGTGACCCAAACTCAGCAGTTTTACCTTGTGAAAACCCTGGTTCCTTACCAGAAAACTGATGAGATTCATATTCTTCAAATTTTTCAGAATAAGTTTCAGTATATTTTTCAGACTGACTTTCAGAATATATTTCCGAATGCTTATCAGACACTTTTTCTGAAGTTTTTTCTGTATAAACTTCAGAAGTCCCTTTGCTATCTTTAGGTTTACTACTTGGAGTTTTATCTGTAGGTTTGTTTAAATAGTCTGAAAATCCACCTGAAGGTTTTTCTTCCTTTCTTTCTATTTGTGATTGAGTTAAAGAATATTGGTCTTCACTGTCCATATCGCTATCTTCGCTATTTTCACTTTCTTCTTCAACTTCATCACTGCTTATATTCATAGCTTTACGAGCTTTGGCATAAATGTCTTTTGGATCAGTGTCTTGGCTTGCACCTGAGTACAATTCGCTTTCTTTGTCGGGATTTTTTGAACTACTTCCCTCTTCTTTACTATTCAATTTATACTCGCTATCGATTTCGCTACTGCTAAGAAAATCACTTTCTAAAGGTGAAAACCCACCGATTCTTTTACCTTCGTTTGGGTCTTTGAAAAAACCTTTCTGGTTATCCCTACCGAATTTCTGATCTTTTGCTGAGTCTTTAGGGATGTCTAGTTTTTTGTTTAAACTTATTGGTTGGTTTACTTTTGCTGTAAACGGTTCAGTTTTAATTTTATACTTTTTATTAGACTCACTTGATTCATCATCATAACTAGAAGGAAGATAATCTTTTTTAATATTTCCCCATTCTTGAAGTTTAGGTTTTGTGTGCATACTGCTCGAGCTTTCGCTCTCGGATTCATCAGAACTTTCTTTTTTAACATTTTTAAGCATTTTGTTGAACTCTTTATGTATTTCCCCAAATTTCGAACCAGTTGTCTTAGGTCTTGCACTTGGAGTATCATCTGAGTCTTCATGAGGAGATTTAACTCGTGCTGGAGGTTTTTTAGCTACTGGCTTTGGAGCTGGCTTGGGTTGGACTTTTGATGGGATTTTTATGTCCCCAAAGTCTATATCATATGCATAAGGGTCACCAGTATTTGGCCGCCCTGCAGTTTTTTTGTTGTTCCTTGAAACAGGCATATAGTCAGAAGACGACTCTGAATTGTTCATAAAATCATTAAATCCAGATTCGCTCATGCCACTGCTACTAGAACTAAAGTTTTCCATTTTAAACATTATTTGAGTTTTGCATTAGTTTTAAATTAAAATTAAGATAATTTGATTATGGTTTATTTAGGAAATAAAGGAGATTTGGAGATTTTTAGAGAATGGGAATAGGTTTAAGGGTTCATGGGGAATATGCAAAGACTTTTTTGGTTTTTGATTAAGAGATAGATTATATAAATCATCAACACTTGAGGTTAAAAAAATATAGTAAAATCATAAACATACACCCAAAGCATAACATAAATCGCCTAAAAAAATTAAAACCAAAACTCATAATATAAACTCCACAACTAAATCATCTCTGTTCTAAACTTCCTATCTCTAACTTAACCAAAAATAAAAAATCTCCCATTATCATAACTTAAATACATTCTAGCTTATCAAAAGTGTTTTTCCCAATTAAACTTGAGTATTTTCTTCGAAGGTCCTTCAATGACCAAATTTTCCTACATATCCCTTACATTCAAATATCTCGTCAAACTTATAAGCTTAGCATTTTTCACAGACTGTTTAACCGAAACGACATCTGGTTTAAACGGTGAACTCATTTTCCCAGCACTAATTCTCTCCCAATCAATCGAATCTAACCATCTCGACAATTTCAACCCATGCAATGATAGTCTATCTTTAGGTGTCAATTTAAGTAAATCCGCAATAACTTCATTACCTCTTATAAATTTACTATCTTGAGGAAATACAAGTTTACCTGTAGTTGTTTTTCTATATATATTCATAGGATCATCTGTATTTTTAATTTCAAAAGGTAAAGAACAATATAACAATTGATATATTATAATCCCTAAACTCCATTGATCAATACTTTTTGTATATCCATTTTTCAAACTAACCTCAGGAGCAGTGTATATAGGGTCATCTAATAAACTCATAGTCCTTCCTTTTATAATCTTAGCTCTATAAAAATTCCATATGTTTGGGTATCCATTAGCATTAATATTTATATTTTGAGGAGACAAACTTCTATATATAATATCTTTATCATGTAAATACTCAAGTATCAAAGTTAAACATGCAGCTAAAAACTTAGCATAATCTTCAGTGATTTTTTTAGTTAACAATGTTGATAAAGGAATTGCATCGATATATTCATATACTAAATACAGAAAACGTGAATCAGAAAAAGTTTTTACAGATTTTTGGATAAACAAATGCTCCATCTGCATTGCGATATTTTTTTCTTGAATTACTTGATTAAATTTCTCTACATTATCGAAAAACTCTTTAGCTATAACATTAACTTGATAGTAATTCCTAGTCATTTCCACATATGTTAAGAATTTGAATTTATAACCATTAGAGTCAATTTGTCTGATCATGAGGATTTGATTAAGACTGAATGTTGATAGAAACGACTTTTTTTTCTTAAGAATTGTTCTTGTTGAATCATCCATTATATCTCTGAAATCTACAGCATTTATAACAAGACATAAACAATTACTTAAGGCTCTTGCGGTATTTGATCTAATAGGTTCTTCAATACACCTATCACCAAAAACATCATATTTGCTAAGGACTCTAAGGATTTTCCCATTATGGAGTATTTCAACTGAACCATGTTTAAGAACATAAAATATATGAGCTTCATCATTATAACGATAAATAACTTCTTTTTTGTCGAACTCTTGAACTGTGACCCTTGAGGCTATATACCTAAGTTTAGAAAGGTTAACCCCAGTGAACATGTCGATTTTTGTTAAAAAAGTCATATATTTCAACTCGCTTTTAAGTTTTTGCCAAGAGGTTTTTGTATATGCTTCTAAGTCTTTTCGACTAAAAACCCCAAGTACAACTTCATTATCAGCTATCAACCCTTCATCAGGGATATGTTTAGGGTTAAACCCAATAACTTCATAATGAGAAAAGTTTTTACTCCCTCCACTTAACGACCCTAGACATAATATAAAAACACTCACTTCAGCCATTTCTCTTGAAATCCCTAACTCACCTGGTTTTATATATTTCCATTCCATACTATCAACAAGATTATGGATAATATCTTTACTCAGCATCCTAAAAAGATTATCTGAACTCATTGAGTTTTTTGCTTGAGTCCTATAAATAATTTCTTTAAAATTTTCCCCTATTATCGATATTATACTATCCCTTGATATTGATAATACTTTTACAGGACCTATTGTATATACTGAAATTGTCCTTATATGATTTTCACCTAAAACTACAGCTTCACCAAACATCTCCCCTTGGCTTATTCTAAATTTTTCAACACCTTTGATTTTTGCTACAGCACTTCCTTCTTTGATTATAAACAAGAGCATACCTTCATCACCTTCACAAATTATCCTATGGTTATCAGGATAATCATGTTGTACACATGCATTAGTAAGTTCTGTTAATTGACTATCGGGTAAACGGGTAAATAATTGGAGGTTACTGATGAATTCATTGTTTATAGTAAAGTTTTTTTGGTTTATAACTTTGATAGCTGCACGAAACTGTTCACGACCTATACCCCATAATGTTGAATCTTCAGATGTTTTAATTGTAGCTCTACGGGCTTGGTCTGTTAATATTGCCATTTCTCCTGTTGTTTCTCCTTCTTTAAGCACTGTTTTTTTTACATTGTTCCTATAAACTTCTAATTTGCCACTTTCTATGATATAAAACTTTTTCCCTGCAGCACCTTGTTCAAAAACCACTTCCCCTGCAGGGACAGCATAATGTTTTAGTTTTGCAAACATCATTTCCATATCTTCCTTAGAAAGCCCACTAAAAAGATAATGTTTTTTCAAAGACTCAGCTATAAAAGCTTTAGACTGATCTTTAGGAGCTTTATTAGAAACTGTTGCCGAGACAATTTCTGGTATTGAATCATCTTGCTCATTAACTTCAACTTCACTCTGTACACTGAGTTTTCGTGGTGATCGTGGCATTGACGTACATTTCCCCATATTTGAACTTTTACTTAAATTGTAAAATTTAAGCATTCATAAAGATAAATTTTATGACCTATTCTACGTTTAATCATAACTTAAACTGGAAAGTCTCTATTCTGAGGAAACTCGAAGACAACTTCTTTATTAGTCAGTTTACTATAAACTGCACTAATAATATCAAGCTTATCTTGGACTTCTTCTCTACTTGTTGGGTCAAGGAGGACTTTGAATACTTTTCTTCCATCAGCTTTCATACGAATTCTCTTTCCAAGAATACTTGTTGGGTATACAAGGTCGTCTAAAATAGCTTCATGAACCTTTGTCAGGGTCCTAGAATAAGGTCTTTTTTGTTGGCCTTTTGTCTTGAAGTACTTTGGAATAATAGTCCTTTGTAACAAAAGCACAACAGGCTTCCTAAACCTTTTAGTCAATTCGCTTTGTAACCGTGAGTGATGTTTCTTAAGAGCATTTTTCGACCTGTAGTGGAAGAAAATTATCACTGCTTGTCTGACAGCACCATGATGTTTACTTTCGAATTCTGAAGCTCCTGTGAGTAAAATGTCTTTGAACTCACCTTTTAGATCTGGTGAAGATGCTTCTATTTCTCCTATGGTCTGAGCTACATGATATTCAAACTCGTCTGGCTTCTTGTCCTTCTTATGGAATTTTGCGAGAGGGTCTGACATGTGGCTAAGAATTATTATATTAACTATGGTGATTTGATTGTTTTTCTTTAGGAAAGCTGATTTTTATTAGAGTAATTTAAGATTATGAGTTGGTTTACTTGGGTTAAAGGATTTTTTGGGGGTGTATATGATAAAAGGAAATAATAATCATGGATGGACTTAGGTGCACAAACTGTGAAAAACATTTTGATTGTAATGAACTTATACCTTTAGTTTTACCATGTGGGGACTCTATATGTATGATTTGTATTTTGCGGTATTCGAATCAAAGTAAAAGATATCAGTGTTTGATTTGCTGGCGGGCTTATGAGCTGAATAATATTTTTATCAAGGATTTACCAAAAAATAATGCTTTGTTATCTTTGATAGGAAGAGAACAGGCTATGGTGATTAATCAAAGACCTCAACCTAAAGCTTTGTTTTCTACTCCAGAGAATAAAAGGTTGTTTAACCCATCTTTTAATTCAGTTCATTATTATACACCTTCTACTGAACCGAGTTTGGACTTTAAATCGATTTATATGACCTCACCAAATTCTGCATCGTTAAAATGCATGAGGTTTGGATGTTCTAATGATAGATATGTACTTGATGGAAAATTACTTGATTATTGCTGTCAGGATTGTTATGATAAAAGTTTAATACCAAGATCGATAAATTTCAGTTAATGATATTTGTATTTATTTTATTATAGAAAGCTTGTATGAAAATGCAAGTTTTTATTTGTTATGTTTTAGTTTTTAAAGATTTATTATGTGCTTTTTTAATATAAATAAGAAACAGTTGAGGTATTAGATTTGAGAGATTGTGTTAATTATAAAATATGGGTTGATAAAAAGGTTATATAATCATAAGAGAAGTGTTATTTTTAAAAGTAAACTATATAAATACTTCAAAGTACTCAAACTTTATCATTCTAATTAAACTATATAATTACATCAATAGTTATTAATATATAATACCCAACCTTAAACCTTTTAAAACTTCATCAATACAAAACCCAAATCAACGCAATCAATCAAAAAAACCAATATACCCACATCTTATTAAATCCTTCAAATCCTTTCGCCTCATACCTCAACAAATCTATCTACATTTATTTGACTTGGTATGGAATATAAACTTTTATTTATGATTAGAAAGTTTAGGGTAATGATCTATATACAATTCAAGAACAATCACATATATATATAAATCCTACGATATATCCAAATACTTTAAAATTTAAACCTTATATCCACACATAAAATTATTTATCACCTTCTAAGTTAAATTAAATTAACTACTATTCAATCCTCTTACTGTTATCGTTGAATACGCTTTGTTAAGTTTTTTAACTTTAGGTTCAATGCCAGTAAAGTTCACCCTATAACCTTTGATTTTCTTAAACTTAGGTAAAGGGAACTCTGAAGGTTTTTTCAAATAAGGCATATAAGCTTTCTTAATCTCAGGCAATACCAAAGGATTAGTTGATTTCGCATTCCTCACTTTTTTATTCTCTTCTCTATGACTCTTAATTAAATACTTCAAAGCAGTTGAACTATTCTGTGTTTCATCAGGATGCAGCTTGTAAAACTGTATTGATGATTGGATGTTTTTTTTAATACTTTCTTCTAATAAATCATCTTTACTATCTCCAACTATTCCACTTTCTACATCCATAGCTCTTTTTTTAAGAGCTTCTCTTAATTGTCTTGTTCTCTCTAGGAAATCTTTTTGGTCTTCCATATACAAAATAAATCCTATTACGACAGTCGTATTTAAGTTAATACAAAGCAAGGAAAATTTTTATATGAAAATTGAGGAATTGTTGTATGATAACAGAAAATTATTGGGTTTTAAATGTAAGAGTATAGAGTTTGGGGTAAATTTTGGTATATGGCTTTAATTTTAATTTTTTTGGGTACTGCTTTTTGTGTTTTTTTAGGTTAATCTTAGTAATTTTGATTGATTAGATGTAAAGAACAAAAAGTTTGTATTTAGAAATTCTAGATAACTAATATAATGGGTTGTTTTTCTAATCACTAGCCCTAAGATAACCTTAGTTTTATCACTAGTCTGCCTTAAGGAAATGATAAGTATTCCAATAATATGAACTGTTTTCTTTCAGAAATATAGTTTGTTGCCACCCTTACTTATCCTGTCTAGGATTTTAAGTCTTATCTTTTAGCCTCGATGAGATTTAATTCATTCATTTTGATATACTGATACACCCTAATAAAGAAATTCATCTCAAGCACTTGAGTATTTTACCTAAGGATATTTACAGCTCCATTCTTTTTCTCCCACAACATACTTTTAACGCTACAAGCAGCTTTCCCTATCAAAAATGACTGCCATTTATTAGATATCAAAACACCATATTTCTTTACTCAAATTTGATTATGATCAATTAATCAATTTATCCTATTTTAAGTAAAGCTTTTAAAGAAATAAAATCATGGTTAAAGGGGTAGATAAAATTCCTAGTAAGAAAATCATATCAAAATTTAAAATTCGAAGCTCGAAAACTATAGACAAAGATCTATTAAACATATACCTAGTAAGACAGATTGCTAAGCTAATTTCACAGGTACTTAATAGCACTGTTCCTAAAACTAATATTTTTGAGGTCGATATAAGTAATTTTTATACTATCGAATGTTATATGCTCATGCTCAGTACTATTGGGGAATCAAAAAATCAACTAAGAGACTTTAAAAACACGTCAAAACCAGCTTGTGATCGACGAAAAACCAAAATCAATTTAAAATCACCCTATCAGAGCTATTCATACAATTTTCTTAAGGATTTCTTTAAGTCAAAACCAATACAAGATATTTTCTACATATTAATGCATAGTTTTCAAAAAGATGTGTGTGAGACTCTCAATCATAAATTCAAATTCTCATGCTGTTACTCTACTCCCCATACTAAAGAATGTAGAACAGCATGGGATGATCTCATAAAATATATCAAATCATCTTATCTCGAAAGTTTTGATGTGGAAATCGTCTCAGAATATTTCAAAAATCCAGAACTATTGAATATGAATTCTTGTTCCTTACAGTTCATGGCGAATTCATTTTTAGTATCTAATTAATCATATAATTTTAGTAATCAATATAATATATAATTATGGAAAACTATGAAAGTCGGACTCAACATATAGATACAATTGAAGATATCGATACCATTATGGATCTTCAGATGATTAATGATGATCGTCAAACTTCAGATATTCATTATTCTAACTTCTCCTCGTCGATTTCACAGTCTAAACATTCAGGAAGAAAAAAAAATGATTTCACTGAAATCTTAGACGAATTCAACTCTGGACCTCAAAAGAAACCTAAAAAAGAGTTTTTCAATGCGTTTATTATCAGAGCTATCAAACGGGCATTTAGAGCTGTGATATCAGGAAAAACCCCAAAAACAACATGCATTGCTGTTGATATAAAAAATGGTATTGAAAGTGAAATATGGAGTAAAATTCAAGAAATATATAGAAAAAACCCAGAACTTATTGTTAATAAATCGAAAACAGATGATGGACCTTTGACTGATGGAAGGTCGAAACGAAATACCAAATCAGAAGGTTATAAAAGTTTTAATAATGCTTTTTGCAAAGAGTTTTTCAGTAATAATTTGATGAGAGAAGCATTTAATTATATTATTGAACTGATTTATTGTCAATATAGTCCTGCAAGATGCTGTGAAAAGTTTAAATTTAATTGCTGCCATATGAGAAATGCGCATTGTGTTGAATGCGATGGAAAATGGATGAAACTGAAGGAATATTTTAGTCAATGCTATTTTAAAGATTTGGATGTAGAAGATGGAAGGCCTATGATTAATACTGATGATCCGGAAATTATTGATATTGACATAGACTCTTATATTCAGTAATTATTTTGAACTTTAATTTAAGTATTTCATTTAAGAGTTTAGGATGTAAAAAGTTTATATGATAGGGTTAAGGTTATAAAATGTGGTTTTTAAGAAAATTGTTATTGGGTAAGTGAATATCAAGTAGAGATTTTGGGTTGATGTGATATTACTGTGTGATAATATGCAAAAAGATGTATATATAAGATAAGATAAAATATTTTATCATAATTTTGAATAAGTTTTAAATATTACCATCACATTAAATTATAATCACATCAATCTCCTCACCAAATATAACATATCCTTACCAAATATTAAAATCTCTTACATCCTCGTAAAATAAAAAATTCCCTTTCAATTAACCCACAATAATCTCATCCAAACCTAAAAAAAATACCTAAACTCAATCTCTTTTTCAAAAATAATAAATTTTAATACTAGTATTAATTACAATTCCTCTGTTTTTTGTAAACACTTATTATCCCACGATACTCCTGACTAGACAAAACTTTACGTCTTGACTTCTGCACAACAAAATGATGCGAAATATCTGTCTCAGCCAATAGTTTCGGATAAGAGCAAATCATATCAGTGCCAACAGGGACACTTTTTTCCTGAGATGAGTAAATCCCAGCTTTACCCTGTCCCCAGCCAAAAACCTTACAATTAACACTCATACAAATCATATTATTTTCCCCACAAACAATATCAACAATAAACTCTTCACTTATTCCAACAACTTTAACAGGCTCTTCAGTTTTTTTTATTGATGGAGTAAGGCCAAGTTGTCCTTGTGACCCATTTCCCCATACCCAAACTTCACCTTTTTCATTAAGTGCCGCTGAAAACAAACATCCCGCTGAAATTTTTACAACTTTTGTAGTCAAAGATACAATCTGAGTTATTTCTGAAGTCCTTTTTTGTTGTGTAAGAAGACTCATAGGTAAACCAAGTTGACCTTCTTGTCCCCAACCAAATGCATAAACTTTACCTTCTGAATCTAAAATCAAAGTATGTGATTCCCCACATGCACAAAATTTTGGGTTTATTCCTCTGGCTGTAAAAAATATAAGTTTAGTTGGTTTTAAAGCTACATATCCCATTTCATCTTTACATAATTGTCTATAATGCAAACCTAATTGATGAACATCTCCTCTTCCCCATACAAAAACTTCATTTTTACATGTTATGGCAACAGTATGATAACCTCCACATTCTAAATAATGAACATATTCATTTTGTAAATCTCCTATCATAGTTGGAATTGCTAATGATAAAGTGTTTCCATGACCTAAACAACCACTTGCTCCATATCCCCAAGTCATAACTTTACCAGCACTGGTCACTAAAGAACAATGTTCAAAACCGCATGATAAGTAAATGACATCATTTTTACTTAGAGTTCCAACAATTCTTTCAGAAAACAAGGATTTTGTTGTGAATAAATCTCTATGACAATCGATTTTGGCTTTGTTTACAGCTTCAACGTTTGAATATTCTAATGAAAGTGCTGCTTTAAAGCCAACAAAACATGCGCTTGCAATAATTTCTAGTTTAGGTTCGCTGAGTTCTTCGCTTTCGCATATGACCATTTTTCTTAGTATTGGTGAATATGGGTTTGGGTGTTCGATTTCATTTCTTGATTTGGATGTTAAAAGTAAGTTTTTAGATGCAGTGCTTTCAAATGGTATAAAATCACGAATTGCTTGAGCTGTACCTTCTTCTATCATAGAAAGTCCATCATCTGTTATATCAGTACTTCTTAAACGATCAAAAACTAAAGTTGTAAGAAATCTCTCATCAACTTCAGATGGACGTGGGGATATAACACTACCCCAATTCTCATTAATTTCTTCATAAATACTAGCTCGACTGATTTTTGATAGGTTTAAATTATCATCAAGAACTTTTGAAACCATATGTCTTTCAGCAGGAGTTTCTGATACAGAAGAATGATCTGGGGTTATTGATCTATAAACATTATCTTGAGCTTTAACCATAAAATTCCTGTGTATATTTATTATTGCATTTTTTTCAAATGAGTCTAAGTTTGAAATTGACAGTTCTTGAGATGGGGTCACAGATCTTTGAGGCATTTTTGGGAGATCCAAAAATCCTGTAATGCTTTCACCACGGTTTGTTTCGAAGAAAAACATATCTTCACTTGTGGCAAAAGAGTTTACTGGGGCTTCGTTGCTTAGATTAAAGCAACAAATGTCGGGAAAATCTTTGAATTTTCCAAATGGACTTTGTGCGTGTAATACTGAAAGAGTGGATGAAATGTTTATGTTGTGGGTATATGTTAATGAATGAGATGAGATAAAAGCATTTGGCTCAGAATCAATATTTTGAGTATCAAGTAGCGGAAATAAGTAAAGAGGATCTTTTGAAAGTGATAGAAAATTCTTTGATGCTACCTTGAGCCCATGATAGTTTTCACCCCTAGTAACTTCGTACATCTCTGGAAGTACATCTCCTTGCTGACTATCTTTACTATTCATCGATATATAAATAATAAGAACTATCTCTAAGAAAACTTTAAAGATGTTCTAAGGCCATTATACCTAATCAAAAGTCAGGAAAAAGCAGATTATTTACAAATCAAGATAATTTTTTAATCTTAACATATAATAACTTCTATTTATAATAAACTTTCAAATACTACCAAAGGCATACTAACACCTTAAAAATAATCTATCAATTTTTCTTCTCAAAAATTATTCAAAATCTCCCTAATTTCCCGAAATTTTCTATTAAAATAAACCAAAAACCCCAACCTAAATACCTTCAATATCATAAAATCCCTTCTTTTATCATCCATATTCCTTACTTTAAATCATAAAATTATTTCATGTTATCTTAAAAAGTTAATAACAAGTTAATACTTATTATATTTACCTAAATATATTGTGGAGGTGGTCTATTCTGCATCATAAGTGAACCATACTCAGCCATTCTACCTTCACCTGGTTTGAAATTTTCCGGTTCTTGAGCATCTTTCCATTCTTGATTAGATCCATTATTTCCAGTAATAGGATAACTTGGGACAACTTTAGGATGATGTTTAGTGAATTTCTGCTGTTGAAATGCAGGATGAACAGCAAGTTCAGGGACATTACTTTGATTTTTTAAATAAGTTATTGAAGGATCTTTAATATTATATCCAGGATATGATCCAATAACATATTGAGATGTATCTTTTAATACTCCTGTTATAGGATTATAACATATAGTCTTTGGGGTTTTCTTAGTAAAACTAGCTGTTCCTGGTGAAAAAGGTACTGAACTGTTGTTTCTTGATATATTATCAACTTGTCTTACTGGGCTATCTGATTGTCTTGGAATATCATTTTTATACATAATCCTTTCTTGTTGGCTTATATTGCTTTTAACTAAAGATTGGACTTCTAGTTGTTCACGATATTCTTTAGCCCTCATAGCTTTTTCATACCTTTCCCGCATATCATCTTCTTTTATTTTTTTTAGCATTTCAAGTCTTATTTGTTGTTCACGTTCTTTAGTTAATTGTTCCATCATTTTCGCTTTAGATTTTTCTGTCATTTGTTGTTCTAAAGAGTTTGCTGTGGTTTTTTTCTGCTCTTCAATTCGTATTTTATCGAATGATGCTTTGTTTATACGACTATAAATCGCCGCTTCATCTGGGTTCATTGGTACAGGAGATTTTTCTTGTAAGCTTTGCTGATATAAAGATAATTCTTCTTCTTTTTTCCTTAGTTCTTCTTTAAGTTTTTCTATTTCATCAGAGTATTCTGGGTATTTTGGATCTTCATATGATTCTTGTTGTCTAATTGGAGATTTTTGATAATCTTCTTGAGGTGGTTTTGTGTATACAGGGTCTTGAGGTGATTTGGAGTAAGGGTTTTTTTCATACATTTCATTTTGGTTTTCAATTTTGTTATAGTCTTTTTCAGAGTATCCTTGATACGATGGTTCATTAGGTTTTGATTGATAGCTTTCTTGATATTTACTATATGGACCACTTGTGTTTTGATAGTAGGGGTCTTCGTATTTTGGGTCTTCATACATTTGAGGATATTTTTGATAAGAGTAGTCTTTATATGCTTGAGCTTCTTGTGAATACTTGTCTTGTGGTTCAGGATTTTTTGATGGGTAATTCCCTGGGTCTCTATAAGTCCCTTCATTTCTGTAGTCAATTTGACGAGGTTGAGGCTTATAGTATGGATCTGATAATGGCTCAGATTTAGCTGTTGGTTTTGATATAGGATCTGAGTCAAATTGACTTTTAGCTGGTAGATTTAAACCATAACCGTAGCTTAATCCTGATGACTCACCGTTTTTATGTAAGTCAAACCTTTTCCGTCCTACTCTTTGATCGTTAATGTTCTAGATAAAAGTTACAGCTTCTAGTTGTGGGTGGGCAACTGAGAGCTTGCCTCTATTGTATTGTTCTGTATAGTGCATTTTTATCGTTAGTTATTAAGATATTAATTTCGATATTTTTAAGATGATGCTAGGAAAGTTTTTTTTGGATGCAGGGATTTTTTTAATGGTGGGAGTTTTGATGTGGAGTATTTTTTTAAGACTGATTTTATTTTTGGAATAAATAAAAGTGATGAGATGATTATGATAAAAAATATTTAAACTACATTCAAATAACTGTTTTGTATTTTAAAACCAATTTCAAACTAGCCATTCTTTTTATTTCTCCTTTAAAACCACCACATATCTTAATTTAACAATTAATCCTACCTCATCTAACTCTATATCACACAAAAAATCCTTATCTTCTTAAATAATATCTTCCATATATATCCAATATCCCCTTCACCATATCTTCAAAATCTAAAATTCCAACCTCCTAAAAAAAACCTCAAAAAAAGCCCAATACTAATATTCTAAGATAATATTGTGAAGTTAGCTTTAAATAGCATCCCAGCCTGATGTTGTAATCACAGCTGGTGCTTTTGCTTCACTCTCTGGGGCAAGACCATCTCGTGGTGGGCCTCTACGTGGACGGGTCCTACGATTATATCTTTGCGTATCACCTTGATAATCTCTATCACCCCTATCACCTCTACCACCTCTATTACCTCTACCACCTCTACCACCTCTGCCACTTCTACCACCTCTATCACCTCTATCATTTCTAACACCTCCATCATCTCTATCATTTCTTCCACCTCTTCTAGATCTTCTACTCCTTCTATTTCCTCTAGGCCAACGTGTTTTTTCTTCCTCTTGATGTTCCTTTTCATCAGATCTTGGCATTGTCTCTCCACCACGAGGTCTTCTTCCTCCTCTTCTACGTGCTGGTCTATCAGTATATTCAGGTCTTTTATTCTCTTCACCAGATGTAAAAGTTCTTTGAGGTGGTTTCTTAAGTTCATCTAATGTCTTTTCATTCACTTGGTTCTCAGGTATTGGTTCCTGATATCCTTTATCAGCAGGATTCAGAGGATTAAAACTCAGTTTGATTTTCATTCTAGTCTTATTACTATCAGGAACTCTTTCGAAACTATTCACTTGATACAATCCTTTAACTCTATGCTTTATTATTTCTACCAAATTGATTGCCGCAGGAATAGCTAAATTGATTGCAGTGATTGTTGCTTCACGTTGAGTTTGCAGTAAAATTGCGACTTGAGTTATTTTCTGGCCAATCCCCTGATTCTGGGCCACCATCACTTCTTCTGAAGACATTTTATAAGAGTAGTTTCGTAGGGTTATTAGATGATAAGTGATATTGACTAGGTTTTAAGGGAAAAGTGTAAAGGATGTAAGAATAGGAAGAGAGAGATGATAGGTGAAAGGAAAAGAAGGATGGGAGAAGGGTTTTATTGAAGATGTAGGGTAGGCTGGAGTTGTGGCTGTGGACAATTTATTATCATTTGGAAGGATTATGAGGGAAAAAGAGGTTTAAGATAGAGATAAATCATAGGAATGAAGTTTAATAGGGATTTTGATTTTGTTTGGATAAAGTAGAGAATTTTGTTAAGAGATTTTATAAGAAGTTTTGGAGGTTTTTGTATGTAAAAGGTTTTAATGAAATGGAGTTTTGTAAGGGATATGATGAGATATGCCAGGTGAAGTTTAGGGTGGTTTGGAATTATATGAAGGAGTTGTTTAGAGGGTTTTGAAAGTGAGTTAGTAGAGGATGGAGTTTTAAAGATTTTGGGTTATAAAGGAAAATATGTTAGGTTGGATATGTAAAGAAGATTTTAAAAGAGATTTTTGTTGGGAAAAAAATAGTAATTGAAGTAATAAAGATGTAAAGTTTTAAAATAAGACTTGAGAAAATGCTTTATATATATAGAAATTTTTTATATTTTGTCATATATTTTGATAAACACTAAGATAAATCATTATACTAAGCATACAACTAAATATTAATAGACACAATCTCTATTAATATAACAACTTTTAAAAACCCTATCATAAAATCCTTTAATTTACTTTAATCTTAACAAAAAATAAATCCTTTCATCAAGCATTATCAATACTATAAGCACACCTTAGCATTTCAAGTCCTCCAAAAACAAAAAAAAAACCTCCTCATCCTTTATTTCAACCTAAAATAAAATTATCTATATTTTTCCAACATTCGATTTTTCCATAGAACATTTCTGTTTATATATAAAAATGTTTGGAGGATTCCCATTCGAGTTTTTTGAAGGTGGTGGTGGGGGTTTTCCCGGTTTTGCTCGTGAACAGCACGAATCTCCAAAAAATGTTGAAAATACGCGTTACTATGAGATACTCGGCGTAGACAAAAATGCTACAACCCAAGATATACTTAAAGCTTATCGTAATCTAGCAAGGACTAAACATCCTGATAAAGGAGGTGATCCTAAAGAATTCGCTGAAATTACTCAAGCAAAAGAAGTCCTTTCTGATCCTGAAAAACGTAAAGTTTATGATACTCATGGAGAAGAAGGTATTAATAAAGGTATGAGCGCAAGTGATGAGGGTATGAGTATTTTTGATTTACTTAGTGGAAAAGTTGGTGGGAAAAAAGAAGGACCGAAAAGATGTGAGGATACGAATCATGAACTTAAAGTGTCATTAGAAGATCTTTATCATGGGGTTAATAAAAAACTTGCTTTAAACAGAACTAGGAATTGTGTTGAATGTAATGGTGCAGGTGGATCAAAAGTTGAAGTTTGTGGTGAATGTAAAGGACGAGGGATGATTAAAAGATTAGTACAACTTGGACCTGGAATGTACTCACAATCTGCAGGGCCATGCGATCAATGCAGAGGTCAAGGAAAAAGCATAGACCCGAAGTTTAGATGCAAATCTTGTAAAGGGTCAAGGACAATCCAAGAGAGAAAAGTTATAGAAATTATTGTTGATAAAGGTACTCCTAATCATCATAAGCAAAACTTTCATAGTGAAGGTGATGAAGCTCCAGGTCTAGCAGCTGGTGATCTAGTCGTAATGATTGTTGAAAAAGATCATCCAATTTTCAAAAGAAAAAAATCAGACCTCATTATGACTAAAAATATTACTTTAAAAGAAGCTCTGACTGGATATAGATTTGTTCTAAAGCATTTAGATGGGGATAAAATAATAGAAAGTACTCCAGGGGAAGTTATAAAACCAGGGGATATAAGAACAGTAGAAGAACTTGGTATGCCAATAATGAGGACTCCATATAAGTTTGGTAACCTTTTTATATCTTTTGAAGTTGAGTTCCCTAAACCAAAAAGTCTTCCAAAAAGCTCGATAAAAGACTTAATAAAACTACTTCCTGGTGAAAGAGCGAATCCTCAAGGAAAATCTATAAAAGCTTTAGTTTTTGATAAGTCCCATGTGACGGAAAACCATACAGGTATACATAGTGATTATCAAGAAGATGAAGATGATGATGAAAGTCATGGTCAACGTGTACAATGCTCAGGGACAATATTCTAGTTAGTGACTAATAGTTTTTTTTTACTTTATTATATATCATCTATTTCCAAAATCCACAACCACCCTCCCCGAAAAAAGCGCGAATCCTACCCAAACCCATTTCTCTAAAATCTAAATCCACTAAAATTCATAATCACATCTACTTCAAAAATCTTCCACCTAACTCTAAACTTAATCAAACCTGCAAACTCTTAAAAAAAAAAAAAAACATCATCATATATGGTTAATAGATATAAAGTAATAATGGAAGAAGTTGTAGTCATAGAGCACTGGTAATTTTTACATAGTCAAAAATGCGACAGTCACAAATGGTGCACAAACCATGACGAGAAGAAATACAGGGACATCTTTGAAAAAGTGAAGTTTCAAATTGAATCTGATTGTCCTGAAGTAACTGTCATCGAAAATCAAGAGCATCCATCAATAGCTAGTATAATATCTCAACCAACAGCAAGAACTCCATTCGCTAAGTTAAGCTTTCCAAAAACAGGCTCATTTGAGGTGTATTTTCGAGGTAAAATTATTTTTTCAAAACTCAAGCTAGGAATCTGGCCACATCCAGCAATGGTCTCTAAGCAAATCAGAGATTATTTGGATGGAGTAAATATTGAACCTAAAGCTGCAGCTACTACTCAAGCTTTTAAAGAATACCAGTCTAAACCTGAAGTACCTAAAAGAGGAAAAATGGGACCAGGAGGATCTGTTACTGTAAAGAAAGAAGCTCCTAGACAGCTTTCACCAGAGCCCCCAAAGCCAGTACAGGCTAAGGTAGAGCAACCAAAGCAGGAACCTCCAAAGAAGCCTGAACCGCCAATGGGTGAAACAGTCAAACCTCAAGTGAAAGAAGAACCTGTTAAAGTTGAAGAAAAAAAAGAAGTCCCTAAAGTTGAAGAAAAAAAAGAAGCTCCAAAAGTTGAAGAAAAAAAAGAACATCCTAAGGTAGAAGAAAAAAAGGAAGCTCCAAAAGTTGAGGAAAAAAAAGAACCTCCTAAAGTTGAAGAAAAAAAAGAACCTCCTAAAGTTGAGGAAAAAAAAGAACCCCCAAAAGTTGAAGAGAAAAAAGAACCTCCAAAAGTTGAAGAGAAAAAAGAACCTGCACATAGCGAAGAAAAACATGTAGAGCCTGTAAAACATGAGGATAAAAAACCAGAAACTAAACATGAAGAGCCAGTAAAGCATGAAGATCATATAAAACCTGAGGTCCATGAAGAGAAAAAACATGAAACTAAACCTGAAGAGAAAATAACAGAAAAACATGAAGATAAGAAACCAGAAGTTCATATTGAAGCTCAAAAGCCAGTAGTTCATGAAGAAAAGCCTGTAGAAGTTCATAAAGAAGATAAAAAACCTGAAGTTCATGATGATAAAAAACCTACAGTCCATGAAGAGCATCCAGTTCATGTTGAGCATAAAATTGAAGAAAAACATGAAGCGGCTCCTCATGTTGAAGCCGCACACGAAAATGTTGCACCTAAGCCAAAAGTAGATGTTTCTGAAAGCCATGAAGAAGAATATGAAGATGATCATTATGAAGATGAAGAACAAGATAGTGGTGCTAGTCCTCCTTATGATATAACCTCATCTTATACTATGACCCTTGCTATTGGTGAAGGGAAAAATGTGAAACTTCCTATAAAAAACGAGAGTGCTGAAGAACAAAACTACAGAATCCAAGTTACTAACCCTAAAGCTTTAAAACTAGCCTCAGATGTACTTAAAGTTGCCCCTGGAGTATCAGCAAAACTTAAAATGGAGATTTTACCACAAGAACAAGTTTGTCAGAAAAAATGTTATGTTGTTGTTGAAACTGATGAAAATGTAGTTGCGTGCTACGAAATAGTAATAGAAGTTAGTTAAAATGAGCATTTTTTTAGATATTATTGAATTTTTTTGTTTATATAAGAAATTAATAATATATATGGGGAATAATACACAAAGGCCTTCTATTGTGGAAGTGCAAATTGGTACACATTCCTATCCTGATTCAAGAAAGGCAACAATGGGTATTTGTCCATTTGTTTTAACAAAGAAACCGAAAGCTTTTACCCCAATGTTCAATTGCCAGAAGTGTGGAAGAGAAAATTTTGATGGAGGATTATGTCAGAAAACTGTATGTCCTTGTGGGGTTTTATCTTCAAGACTTGGTACTGAGGATTTAAGACAACCGATGTTTAGGACGTTCTGGGAATCTTTTGATATTTGTAGCTCAAAAAGATATGCTGAAGTAGCTGAGCTTGAGAGTATCAGCATTGGAATTTTCGAAAGGGGAATACCTTCTGATATATTACAGAACTCAACTTTAGACTTTAATGCTGTATTTAGAGGGTATTTAGATCCTTATTTCACTAACAAATTACGATGCATTAGCAACAAAGATCTTTTTAAGTGCAATAATTGTCACTTTAAAATACTCAACTGCAACCCAGACCAAGGCTTCGTCACAAGAAAAACCCAAATTTTCTGTTACAAAATGCTTTCAGACAAAAACATTACCAAAATAGAAGTAACCCCTCTAGCCCCACATATAATATCAGAAGAAGTTTTTGAAAGCTTAGTCCTTCCATATTTTCGTTCCACCCGTCATATCCACGAAGACCAGCTCCTCATAATAAACGGTTTAGAATGCATTATTTCCAAATCTGAACCTTGGAATGGTCTTATAACCCAAGAAAGTCAAATCATCTTCAACCCATCCCCATCACCACCTTTAGAAAGAGTGAAAATGGTCCCATATTTCGAAGATCTCCCAAATTCTCTTAAAAATCTAGACGCAACAACTCTAGTCCAAAATATCGTAAATTGTTATCTAATGCCTCATTTAAAAGGATGGAATCGATCTTTATATCCAGGTAAAACCCTTTCTATAGCAGGAATTGAATTTAAAGTCCTTGAAGCTGTTCCAAATCAAGGTATTGTTTCTGATTCAACTGTAATATTTTATGATGGAAAAGGGATTAGTCGAAGAGAAGAAAGAAGGCAACAAAGGGCATCTGCACCTAGAAATAATAGGCTTATACTTAGACAGATACTTACAATGCTTGATTCAATGAAACAACTTACTGAAGAGTTTAGTGAAACTTTAATAAGTACATTACCAGTATTTGTCCTTGATGTTATACCTTCAAATTGTGAACAGAAATCGTGTCTTATTTGTATGAATGACTTTGAAGCTGGGAATCAAGTTAGAGCTTTACCTTGCTGTAATTTTTATTTAGTACATATTTTTCATACTGATTGTGTTGATAATTGGCTTAGAAGGAATAAAGTTTGCCCAACATGTAAGACACCTTGTGATACTCCTAGGGATTATGAGTAATGAAACTTGCAGAAAAAAATTAGCTTGCTTTTTAGTAATTATGGAATTAGAGATATTGGAATGTTGGAATATTTATAAGAGATGATGAAGAGGAGATTGGTTTATTTTATAGTTTAATTGATTTGTAAAGGTGATGGGGAATATTATTTTGCATGATTAGGTTTATTTATAAAAACTATCTCGCTGATGTTATTATTTTTACCCATTTCTTCAGAGAATTTTTTTTTTAATCAGTCATTTTCTTTCTTTTTCTAAAATTCCACACTGATAAACATTAAATGTCACTATCATTTCACACTGCTCGTGAAGTAAAAACAAAAAGCTACATACAAAAAGATAGAAGAACCCCGATAATCCTTTCAGAAAGTGAAAGTTCTTCTTGTTCACTAAAAAGTTCTGTCAGTGATATGATAAAAGACGATGAGCAGATAGAGAAAATAAAATACAAAAATAGAGACCTAATAAGAAAAGTTTCAGATAAAATGATGAGTTTTAAACATACATCAAGATACTTACTAGAGCTTACCAAAGGTAAACTAGCTCAGTCTCCAATAGATCTTGAATGCATAAGCAATAAACCTAGTTCAAGAGATAATAATTGTCAAGTTAATAACCAATCATTTAATGCAAAGGGTGAATTGAATATTGGTATGAGGATTAAAGATATATCAACACTTAGACAACAACATAGGAAGACTCAAAGCGTTTTAGTAGAAAATTTAGAAGAACTTGCTATAGTTGAACAAGAAAAATATGTTTTAAAACGTGAACTGCAGGAGTTGCAGGAAAGATTTATATATGAGCATAAGGGTTTGAAGGAAGCTAAATGCTGCAATATATATTAATTTATCATTATTAAATTAAAAAACAAATTTTTTTGTGAAGTTAATTAGGAAGAATGGTTTATTTGTATAGGGTAAAAAAATTTTTTTGATGGAAAATTATTGAAGGTTTTAGGCTTTGAATTAAGGGAATAATGTTCTTCATCGAAATGATAAGATAAATATGGGCTTTATTAATTTAAGATTTTATCAGGCAGTTGAATAATGGAAATATAGTAAAGAAATCGTGGTGATTTTTTTGGAGACTTTTTTTTTATTAACCTGTAGTCTTTAGAATGAAATCTATAGTATAAATAAATAGTAATAAAAAATGCTATATAATAACTTGAGCTTTTTTAGGACATATTTAAAACCTTATAAATAATCATAACAAAAATCCAAATACAACATCAACCCTACAAAAACAAATTTCACTTTTTCATCACTTTCACAAACCCAACCTTCCATCCTTTCACCCTTTCACCCCACCATTCACCATATCACTTTTTTTATCATATCAAAGGGGGCATATTCTCAATCAAATAATTATATTTTAAAATATAAATTCAATGTTATCAGCGCGGGATTTAAATCGTCAAGACAACAATACAGAAAGTGGGCCAATCTCATTACAAAAACTAAAAGAGCATGGGATAACCCAATCAGATATTTCCAAACTTCAAGAAGCCGGTTTCCATTCAATTGAATCAATAGCAATGGCAACAAAAAAAACTATATCCGCAGTTAAAGGTATTTCTGATAACAAAGCTGATAAACTTCTAGAATTATGTCATAAATTCTTCCCAATGGGTTTTATAACAGCAACAGCAGTTCACGAAGAAAGAAAACAATTAATTTACTTAACAACAGGATCATCATCATTAGATAAACTTTTAGGTGGGGGTATAGAATCAGGTTCATTAACCGAAATCTTTGGAGAATTCAGAACAGGTAAAACACAAATTTGTCATACTTTAGCTGTTACAGCCCAGTTACCTTATTCTATGGGAGGGGGTGAAGGTAAAGTTATTTATATTGACACCGAAGGGACTTTCAGACCTGAAAGAATAATTTCTATAGCAAATAGATTTGGACTTGATCCTAAGACTACATTAGACAACATTGGTGTTGCTAGAGCTTATAATTCTGATCATCAAATGCAATTACTTATACAAGCTACTGCAATTATGTCTGAAAGTCGATATGCATTACTTATAATTGATTCAGCTACAGCTTTATATAGAACTGATTATATAGGAAGAGGTGAGTTAGCATCTAGACAAAATAATTTAGGGAAATTCTTGAGATGTTTACAAAGACTTGCAGATGAATATTCTATTGCTGTTGTTTATACAAACCAAGTTGTAGCACAAGTTGATGGAGGTTCAGTGTTTATCGCTGATGCTAAAAAACCTATTGGTGGGCATATTATGGCCCATGCATCAACTATCCGTTTATCTTTACGTAAAGGTAGAGGAGAAAGTCGGGCAATGAAAGTTTATGACGCCCCAAACCTTCCTGAAGCAGAAGCTTTTTACGCTATAGACGAAGGTGGAATTATAGATTCTTCAGACTCTTAATTTATTATCTGGTTATTATATAATTTTCATGTCTTTAAGTTCACCTTCAAAGAGCATTAAAGGGTTATCTTCATTAAGATTATCAGAATGCCAATCATCTATACCTACAAGTAGGAGAATATCACAAGGAAGTTACTTACAAGATACTTTACGTATAAGCAGAGAACCTCAAAAAATTGTTTTCCCTATTGACGAGGAGCAGATTTTGAATGTGAATTGCATGAATTGTCAAGAACTTATATCTATTGAAAAAATTGAAGAGCATTCTAAATTATGTACAACAATACCTGAATCAGTTGAAAGCATTGAGTCTGGAAGTTTAATTGCACAGGTTACATTTAAGCTGAAAAAATTAGAATCTTGTTTACTTGACTTAACTAAAAATACAGATTTAAGACCAGGTGATAAGAATTATATATCAATATTCTCAAGACTTTGTCAGAAAACAATAAATAGCAATAATATAACTGAGACAGAAAATGTTGTTAAAAGCTTAAGCTCATTACTTGTAACTTACAAAGGCTCACTTAGTATAAGAATTTATGCTGATAGATTACAAGCTTTATGTCAAGAACATAAACTTGGGTATCAAGAAGTGGAAATAAACATTAAAAAACAAGAACTTGAGAAAATTAAAATACAAGTTGAAAAGTTTAAAAATCGCAGTGAAGTTTTACAAAATGTTGTTTTTAGAAAAAATTCTCCTAATGATGTTAATGAAATTAATAGAAAAGTTGAAGAGATTACAAGTGATATTGGAAGTTTTTATAGTGGATCTTCTGATGCTACGGCTATGTCTGGTGTTGATGAAGAAGGGAAACAAGATGTTGAAGAATCTGTTTTGAGTGCTGGGATTGATTTGCAGAAACATTTTTATTCTTTATGTTTAGCTTTTAAGAGGAGAAACTCTGGGAAATTGTGTTTGCAGAATATTTCTATACAGAGACTGTATAAAGAAGCTCAGGATAATAATGTTACTCCTGAAAAATGGTCTGAGTTTATCAATAATCAATTGAAAAATCCTATGAAATGGATAGATGAGACTAGAGGTAGAAGAAGGATACAACCTAAATCATCTGGGATGCGTCCCCAGTATTTTGAATCGATTATTGAAGAAGATAACTCTTAAAAAGTTTTAATTAAAGTTGAAATATATTAGGATTTATAGTATCTCTATATATATATTTTTTTAAATAATCATATGATAGTTTATTATAATAAATCAGTTTCAAAATTAAAAACTCTAAATATTTTACACTCCAATAAACTCTCACAACCCTTATAATAAAATTCCCTATTTTATCATTACAACAAAAAGTATCTTCCTAGTTAAAAAAATAAAATATTAAAATTTCTATGCAATAAATTATTAATGTCAAGCCCTGATGAGACCCACTTAATCAGTCTTATATTTTGTGGTAGTTTAAGTGCACTTGGATGTATTATGATCATATCATCAGCTTTCTTATTTAAAAAACTTCACACTTATGCATTTCGTATGGTAACCTATTTATCAATCGCTGATCTTTTCGCATCTCTCAGTATAACATATTTAGGTTTTATAATTCCAGGGTATGAAAGCGAATATTTCTGTTTATCCCAAGCTATAATCCAAAACTATTCACAATTAGCAAGTTTATTAATCACAGGTGTAATATCATTTTCCCTTTACCAAGTTATAGCCCTTGAAAACACAAATATTATTCGCAAAGAAAAGTTTTTAATATCCATGTCGTTTTTTATTCCCGCTATACTCACTCCATTACCTTTTATCACAAATAGTTATGGGAATTCATATGGATGGTGTTGGATTTTACATGAAAATGAATTTGGAATAATGTGGATGGGTATTGAGTTTTATGGTCCTTTGATAATAATGCTTTTTGTGAATATTATTCTATATATAAAAGTATATAGGAAATTATGGTCTGAGAACTATCTTTCTGAAAGCAAAAAACTTGTTAAAAAACTTATGGCTAGACTAAAAATGTACCCTTTTATATTGCTTTTAGCTTTTGGTCCATCAATGTTTCATCGTATTTATATTACTATTTATGGTAGTTCTAATTATTATGTGGACTTAATATCAGGGTGTATGGCAGCTTTATATGGATTTTTTAATGCACTTGTTTATGGGTTAACGAGCAAATTTAAAAAAAATCTCAAAACTGTTTTTAAGAAGCTTTTATCGTAAAATTATAATTAGTAATATATGTAGTGTATATAAAGTTAGAAATTATGAATGAATTTTCTCCTATACCTATGATCCCGGATTATGGCATTCCACCTCTTGGAAGAATATTAGCTAATGGGATTTGTATGGAAAGAGTAGATGGGGTTGATTATATTGCTATAGGAACATGTGAAGGAACTTTATCTCTCTATGGCCTCGGAGAAGATCTTCCAATTAAAACCACTGCAGGCCTTGGGGGAATAGCAATAGTGAAAATCAAGTATGTGAGCTATTTTTCTAAGGTAATTATCATTGTGTTTACACTTGAAACAAAGGCTTACTTTTTCGAGCTCGAAGGCAAAAGTGAATCATGGACGCCATTATTATCACAATCTCTAATCTACAACCCAAGCGCATGCATTATTTTTGAAGGTAAATCCGGTACTGAAATTATCTTAGGAACATCTCATGGTGGACTTGGTTATTATATCCCTGAACCAAATCTAAAAAAAAATGTTGTATGGAGGTATTCAAATAACTGGAATATCAACACAGACGTAACATCACTTGCTATAGCGAATAATGAAATAGTTTTAGGGGGAAGAGGAGATGGTAATGCTCTTATATATTTAGCTGGTGGAAACCCTGAACGTTCAAATACTTCGAATCTGATTACTGAAAATTTTAGCAAAGAAGCAAGTTGTATAATCTTATCATTATCATCTGATAATACGCATATTGCTGTGGCAAATGGATTAGGTAAACTGAATGTTTTCCAAACAACAATTAAAGGGTCGAATATTGATTTTATACCTTTATTTGAAGCCTCAATTGTAAAGCGGCCTATTTTTGTTGATATTTTGTTATTAAACCAAAGCTATATTGCGGTTTTAGGGAGTTCAGATGGATGTTTGTATTTTATTTCCCAGAATTTTAGGAATTTTTATCGTCATGAAGAGCCTATTCAAAGTTATTTTATAGGTAGACTAAGTAAACAAGTTCTGGTCTTAGTAGGAGGGTCAGGGTTTATATCAGTATATAGTAATTTTCAGCTTATAAACAACAGAATACCAAGGTTTTTAGATTATGCAAAAGGGGAAATTGATTTACTTAGAAATATCACAGGGGATAATGATACTCCAGATGAAGCTTTAGTATCAACATATTTGTATATGCCTTTACCTTAATCTAATTTATCTATTTTCTATCTAAAGTTCTTTGTCATCAGTACCAAAAACTCTTTTAAGTCTATAACCCCATCACCATTTTGATCAACTTCTCTTATAATATCATTCCATATTTGCATATCTAAAGTTTGACCTGAACCTAAAATTGCTTTTATTTCATCAACTGTTATATCACCACTACCATCTTTATCAAATAATCTGAATGCTGCTTCAAGATTTTTTCGGGAATTTACATTGTTTTGGTTCATGCATACTGTTAGGAATTCGGTGTAGTCAATATCTCCACTGTGATTTGCATCAACTTCATTCATGATTTTTTCAACTGCTGCTTTAGCTTCTTCTTCGTCCATTGTTTTTATGTATTGGGCTAGTAGTTCACTTGAGTTGATTTTACCATCACCGTTTTTGTCTAGATTAATGAAATCTTGTTTAAGTACTTTTAATTCTTCGTTGTTAATGGCTTGAGTTGCCAAGAACATATGAACTGCATTTTTCAATTTAGCAGAACTAGTGAAACCTTTAAGTTCGCCTAAGGATTCTTTTAAATCAGGACATTCCCTTCCTTCTCTGAAATTTTTAATCCATTGGTGATTTAGTGCATCCTTAGCAGATATTCTATCTTTTGGTATAACAATGAGTAAATGTTGAAGTAAATCAATAGCTTCTGAGCTTAGATTAGGCCAGTCTCTTCTATCAATCTGCAATGGGGTGTTTTTTACTTGTTCAAGTATAACTTTTTCATCACGACCATTATAAGGAGGCTTGCCTGTGAGTAGTATATACATAATAACCCCAACCGACCAAATATCGCACTTTTCATTATACTCACCAATCAAAACTTCAGGAGCCACATAATAAGCTGAACCAAAACATCCACTTAATTTTCTCTTCGGGTCTAAAAAGCTAGAACTTCCAAAGTCCGCCACCTTAATACTTAAATTACCTTGCTTCTCTTCAAGTAATATATTCTCAGGCTTTAAATCTCTATGTATCACCATCTTATCATGGCAATAAGCAATGGCTGAAAGTAACTGACACATAATTTCAGCCGCTTGTACTTCACTGAATTTCTTCATTTCAATAATTTTATCAAACAACTCTCCACCTGCACAGTAATCCATAGACACATAAAACTTCCAACTATCTTCAAAAATCTCATAACACTTAAGAATATTCGGATGATCTAATGACGTAAGTATTGAAATTTCTTTAAGCATATACTCATCATCCATCTGTTGATGATGAAGTCCTGCTTTATGAATGATTTTTACAGCTCTTTGTTGATTCAAAGGCTTGTATACGCATAACTGAACATCAGCAAATGCACCTGAGCCAAGCTTTTTTACTATAGTATAGTTATTCGAAAGCTTACCTTTAGTCTTTGTTAAGAATGTTGCAGGGGTGATGTTTACTTCTTGGGCACCTTTTTTAGAAGTTTTATGAGCGTTTATCGACTTTTTTGAACCAACACAACCCATTATTTTGTTTATACAAACAAGAAATGCAGTCAAATGTTAGAGATCCAGAAAAATTAGCAGAAAAGACGGTATCGTATAAAAACTTTATTAAAGGACTTAATAGAACTAAAAGTTTTGGTCAAGGAGCTTATAATACTGTTAATTGTAAAGGGAATTTAGAAACTTTAGGTTCGCCAATGATAAAAAAAAGTGAACAGAATATTAGGAGAAAGAAGATGATGGTAGATGTAGATAAAGTTGGAGAGGAGGGGACTGCGCAGATTATTAGAAGTCCGATTGTTAAGCGTGGAAAGTCGTCTAATTCGAGTTTGGATTTTTCGAATTCTAGCCATATATTGCAAAGTGATAGGAAATTAATCCAAGAAAAGGATGTTTCTTTGTCAAGCAAATTAGAAGCTAGTCACTTAAAACAAGAAAATCTCATGTTAAGAAGTCATGTTAAGATTCTCCAACTATCAATAAACGACCTACAAAAAAAGCTTGAGGAATCATTAAAAGAATCATCTGCTTTAGCTTGTCATATTGAAGAACTTATTTTTGAAAATAAAAGACTGCATTCAGAAAATGAAAAATTAATAAGCATGATTTCAACACTAGACAATGATAGTTTTCGTAGTTCTAAAGCATACCTTCAAGATGATTTAGAAGGGAAAATCCTAAGTTTGGATAAAGAAAAAGAGGAAAAGCAGGAACAGATACAACAGATTTTAATCAAGTTTATGGCTTATTTATATGAATTTTCTTCATCAGATGAATGGGTTTTAGGTCTTTTAGCATCCCCTCAGCCAAAAAAGGAAATAAAGAAAAAAACGGAATCTTTGTATAGTAGGATGGATCGAGTACAATTAGAAATAGCATCTTGCCAAGCTCAGATTTCAGCAGAAAAAGGTATTGAAAAATCATATTATACATCTTTATCGAGTTCTCAAATCCCAAGTCCTCTTTATTCACCTAGTCGGACACTTAGACTTACTACATTTGGAGAACTTTTAAACCCTGTCCCGAAAGAAGGTGTAACTTTTGCACTTAATAAAGATCGTTCTAATTAATAATATAATCATTTTTTTATATGAGTGATGATAAGATTACAAGATTTTATTGAGAATTTTACTTTATGTTGTTGTAATTAAGTTAGATGATGCATTTTCTTCAACTTTATATTGAGTTGGATGAAATATGCTCTGAAACATTGCTATAGCTGTAAATCCAGCAATGATGATGAAAGTAAAAAAATAACCAACTTCAGGGGTGATGAATTTTTCTAAAATATAAGGTGTTGTGTAAGCTGGTATTAATCCTAGACCTACATAAGCGAGAATCCATTTATCTTCAGGGAAATCTATCTCAGTTTGTACCATAGTGCCAATATACCCTCCAAAAGACAGAAAATATATTGATATAATATAAAAACCATACAAATACTTTGAATCTAAAGATACTTGAAATGTTATATAAAAAATAATCAACAACAAGCAATCACAAGTAACAACTTTTTTCCAAGAATATTTATCAAACAAGAATCCTAAAAGAATACACCCTATACATCCTGCACATGATCCAGCAGATCCAATAAATGCTGCATAATGATCATTATTTATATAAAGCATACCTATAATTTTGTATGTATTTGTGATATAAGTTAGACATGCTACACTGAAAAATGTGAAGAAAAATAAATTCCATGCTCTGATACTTTTTAGCATTTCACAAAAAGTCATAGTGGAATTTCCGGCTTGTTTTTGACCTTCATCTGTTTTCCATTTTCGTTTTAATAAAATTATGCCGATAGTATATGAGATTAGAAGACAGAAGGCTAACCATCTTATTGCCATAGGGACTTTATTAGCAACTTCAGGGCCAAAAATTTTTTGATTCTCATCTTTATCACTCTCAATATCTTTTGCCTGATAATCATAAGGATTTACAATCATAGTAAAAATTAACCCAAAAATCATAGGCCCTAGATTGTATCCAACAAGACCTATTCCTCCTGTCCTAGCTTTATTATTTGGAATTTGGTTCCAAACAATCCAAATACAAGGTAAGAATATTGTTGCTGAACAAGACCCAATACCAAGCCCAAATATCCAACAAAATAAATATGGATTTTTGATGTAGCTTGAGATAAATAGAATCGCAATTGAAATAGATACTCCTAAGCAGCTCACGTTAAAAGGATGCCAAAACCTTATAAGGTATGCTACAAGGATTCCAAGAGTTGACTCAAATACGCAGGATATTGAATTCACAATAACGAAATCCGCAATTGTAAGCGAATTGTCCATATTGTGAAAATATGATGCAATATAAGGGCTTAGTGTACCCCAACTATTTATATTTCCTGCTACCTATATGCAAGTTACAACCATAGTAAGCACAAGTCCGATATTAAGTAAAATAGCATTTAATCTTTCATTCATTATTTTTATAAGAGTACAATGGATATGAAGTTTCACTAGCCATAATTTTCATATCAAAAATTTTATATAATCTAAAAAAAAATCATTAATTAAAGCTTAACTTAAGTGAACAAACCGCTTCAAGTTTGCGAAGGTAATAATTATAACTATAAACACACCCTTTCATATCAAGTAAAAAGAAAATCTTAGCTCCACTAACAAGACAAGGACTTGAAGTACACCATTCAGTTTCCATAATTGATCCAGTTTTATAATATATATTATTTTCATCTAATTGGCCAATTGTTTTTCCTCTAAAAATCACAACTGAATTATTAAAAGATACCAAAACACAAGAAAGTTTTTTTTCCCATTTTAAATCCAAATGTGTAAAACTTGATGACTGCGGATCAAAAACTTCGACAAAAGATTTCCCTCCAAGGTAAATTTTATTATTACATTCGCAGATACTCCCTTTTACAAAATTTTCGCTTAATTTGCATCTTAAACGCTCCCAATTTTTCCCATTCCACCTTTCAGCACTTTTTGTAGGTTTATCCAAAGCTACTTTTGGTTTATTTTTTGACATTGTAGATTTTATTGTTTTCATACCTCCAAAGACATAAAAATAAGGTTTTAAATAAATTGCTGAATGCTGAAACCTTCTTTTAATCATAGGTTGTATTTCTTGAGTATCATAAGTACAGCAATCAAAAATATAGCAATTTTTTGTACCACGATCTTCCCAGCCTCCTGAGTAAAATAATGTATTATCAGGACCTATACATATACCAGGATGGTCTTTGCATGTGAAATCAATCTCATAAGATGTTTGTTTTCCTGTTAAGATCTCAATTTTAAAAACCCTACTAGTCCCTGGCTGAAAATAATACAAACATTCAGGTCTTCCTTCTGAATAAAACTTAATTCCTATATCAAGTTCTTCATCAATCAATTCTTCAAGTTCAATATTACTTAATGGGACTTTCTTATCAGTAAATACAATTTTACTAACTTGCTCTTCAGTATTTATACTAGCCAAAAAACTACTTGAATTATTAGCGATTTGATATAAATGACTATCAATAACATTAATTGCATTTTGAATACTTTGTTCAATTTCCTGTTTTTTTTTATCAAAAATATCATCTATAGTCTTTTTTAGCTTATCCTTCCTCTGGCTCAAAATCCCTAGTACCTCTACAGCTTTGGTTTTTATATCAATTTTTTCTTCATTTAACATTTTTATGAGTATGTTTCGTATTTTCTGTTTTTCAAGCTGTTGTTCTAAGTTATAATTTTCTTCGATTTCTTTCAAGATTTTTATAGGGACGATTTTATGATCAGAAGATTCATATTTTGCTATATGTATATCTATACAAGACTCACATAAAGATTCTTTATGAGGTATACATAAAAGTATGCCATCCTCATTCATGCAGATTTGGCATGTAAAATATGATTCAGAATACAACATATTTATATAGAAAAATCACATTAAATAATATATTTTTCTTGTCTTAAGCACTTTTTTAGCCCTTCCATGCTGATTTCAAGTATTTTAGAAAGTTTGAATTCTTCACTGTTTAAACCGATATATGGGTTGATTTCAATTTTCTGTCCATTTATTGTAAAAACTGTAAATATCTCAGAACCCACTTGATAAGTTACCCGTGTTCCATCTAAAAAATCTGCTTCAAAATTTGGGAAAGGAAAATTTCTCATTAACATACATTTAGCGCCTTGTTCTTCTATTATAATCCTTGGAGTTTTCGATTTAACAACTTCTAAAAATTTAGTTCCAAGTTTGTAAAGTTTAGCTGGGGATTTTTTCATAGTTTTTATATCGATAGTTTTCCCTTGATATATTGTGGTTAACCCATCTCCTGATATTTCAAGTATTCTCTTACCAATTTGAACTTTAACCCAACCTTTATTAGTTATCTCAAGTTCCCCGTTTGTTAACTTATGGACAAATGGCTTTAAATTTTGTGTTGATAAAAGTGGGAAACTTTCAGTTTTATATGGTTTTTCTATATTGTCAATGTAAATATTTTCTTTGTTTGCGCTTGAGAATGATTTTTTGCTGTTTGAGTATAGCAAGTAATTTTGGCTTGGGATAAATCTTGAAGATTCCATTGATTCGAAATACTCGCAATCGTGTATTTTTTTTGGGATTGGACTAAGACTGTGTGTAAAAAGTGAAGGAATACGTTTTTTATTATGGTTGAAAAATTTATGTTCTCTAGCTTGAAATATATTAAGCCTTGTCATAGGATCATAATTAAGTAATGAAGTAATAAGGTCAACAGCAATTAAAGATAACTGTTTTGGTAGATTAAACTCTTTTCCTTTAACTTTAAGTAAAGTACTTTGAATATCAGGACTCTCAAAAGGTGGACTTCCAGTTAAACAAGCATAAATAATACAACCTAAAGACCAAAGATCAGAAGATAGCCCATAAGGTTTTCTACTCACAATTTCCGGACATATATAATTTGGAGTTCCACACAAAGTATTCCTCTCTTCTTCAAGGTCTGTTAATTGAACTGCTAAGCCGAAATCTGCTATTTTTATACAATTTCGGCCTTCAGTCATGAGAATATTCCCAAGTTTTAAATCTCTATGCAAAATATTTTGACTATGTAAGCAGCATATCGCTTCAACAATCTGCTCACATATTCTTTTTGTTTCCTGTTCATCAAGCTTTCCTTCAAATTTTATATATGAAAACAAATCCCCGCCTGAGCACAATTCAAGAACAAGATAATAATTTATATCATCTTCAAATGATTGGAGTAATTTTACAACATTTTCATGGTTTATCTGACTTTGTAATTTTATTTCATTGATAATCCGCTTTGTTATTTTAGCTTGATTAGCTTTGTTTTTCCCTACAACTTTTAGAGCGTATATATTTCCGGTTATTCTTGATTTTACTTTATAGACTGTGCTATATGCTCCTCTACCAAGTGGTGATATAACTTCAAAATCCTAGTTTGAGATTACTTCAATTGATGATTCAAGTTCCATTTTTTTATAAATTGGGAAGATTTTCGCTATTTTTGTAAGGGAAAAATTTGAAAGTTTTTGTAAAATATTTAAGATTTTTATTGGTGGAGTATTAGTGAGAAAAGTTCTTTGAAAATATTTTATTTGATATGGATTATTTAGATTTTTATAGTAATTAGGATTATATGATGGAGTTTATAGAATTAGGTTGTAGAATTGTGTGAAAAACAAGATATGGTGAAAGATGAGAATATTGTTTTAGTTGTAGAAAGATAGGGTTTTTATTGGGTTATAATATAAGATATTGTTAAGTAAGAAAGAGTGAAGGTAATAACTAGATTTTATTATCCTAGATAATTTCCTATAGTTATTAGTATATGTATGTCTTGGTTAAATAGTTAATAAATGGTTTTATCTTACTTGAAGCCAATTAATATTAGGGAAGCTATGAAGTATACTGTCCTTTACAATGTTGGGAAATCAAACAGCCAGTTTAGCCCAGAGCACACCAACCATATTAAAAAATTGGTAATCAAAAATTATTTTGTAAAATCTGCAGGTATGGCAGCTTCAATTTGTGGAGCATATTTTGTTCCTTTACCCATAAATGAAGTATTTGTAATCCCGACAAGAATTTTATTAGGATTATTCACCTTCAGAGTTTTAACTACAAGTAATCAAATAGCACTTATGAACCAAATCAAGGAATACTGCATCCAATATGAAATTGAGAAAAAAATCGACACCCTAACCATGTCTGAAAAAGATAAAAATATGTGGGAAAGGTCAAAACTTTATGAGAAACTTCATCAAAATAAGTAGTAAATTAGTTAGATAAAATCCATAAAAAATCATCCTCTAAAAATACAACAAAATATACCTAATTCAATCATTACATTTAAATTTGATATAAAGTCATATACAAAAACTAATCATTTTTCCAACAAGTATCACTATTCTTATAAAACTTTTAAATAAATTTTGAATATATCATTTTACTTATACTATCTAATCAATGCTTATTTTATAATCAGCACGTAAATCATGCATAAACCCTTGTTCTTGTTTTTGCTGTATATACTTTAATGTATTATAAAAATATCTTTTTGTATATTCTAAATCCTGATCATTTTCTCCTTGATAAGATATTAATTCGTATATAAGCTCAATAAGACTATTAAGACTATTGATTTCTATGCTTGAAACATTGACTTGGAAATAGTATAAATATGTGTTTAAAATCAGCACGAAAAACCATAAGTTTTTCGTTCCTGCAACACAGAGATCAGCTAATTTCACAGACCTTTTGAGGATTTCTAGTAATTTTGTAGGATCTTTAAGGATGTTAGACCAAAAAATATGTGAAAGTGATAAAAGAAGGCAACATTGATCAGTTTTTTTAGGTAGTTTGTAACAAAAGTTGACTATTTTATCTGTTGGTAAATGGCTGTTTGAGATTTGTCTTGTACAACCGATTATCATTGTTAAAGATGAAAGTTTTTGGGAGTTATCGACGAGAGTTTCGTAGGATCTTATAATTTTTTCAAATAACTCAGAAATGCTATAGTCAATATTTGCCCTATTAAAAGCTAGGATTGTATTAATTGTCATTTGTATGCTAAAATAACTGTTTTTAAACATCTCTAAAGCTTCGACTATTATTTTATGAATTTTATGATTACTTTTAAGCTCTTGTAAACATAAAAAACACACGCCAGTTAGCACGCATTCATCGTCTTTGAATTTTTCAGCAGCGATTTGATAGATCTCGAAACTCCTCAACTCTTTTCTATGCAAAATTTTTAATATCATCAATTTTTGCTTCAAAAAACTATTGTTATAAGCTATAACTTGTAAATAATCAAAAGCATTTGTCCAAAATTCAACATTAGTTGTCCAATACTCTTCATTTGTAATAATTTCAATAATCTTATAAGAAACTCTTTCTTTATCAGTGCTCTGTAATTCTGAATAAATATTATGAAAATATGAACTAACCACAGATGTTTCTATACTAATTGTTGCAGAAATCTGTAGTATTTCAGTAAGATATTCAAAAACAACAGGATTCTTATGCTCACTATCTAATAATAAATCTGCACTTTCTAAGCAGTAAAGCATGTTTTCTAAACTTTGTGGAGTTTTAGTTGAAAATTTTAACACAACCATATGCAATTCAATAATTTTTTCTAAATTTTCAGGGGTTTTGCTATTTCTCACGCTTTCAAGGTACTTTTTCATATTTTTTAAAGAGTCTTCAGTTGCTGATTTTTGCAGATCTTTTAAGAATTCTTGAAGTTTTGATAGACTAGACGATACTAAATCGATAACATCATAGTTCAGTTGAATATTACATGCTATGTTTAAGAATTCAACACATGTATTAAGGAAAAACTCTGTAGGAAAAGCTTGAACAATACAATCTAATAAGAATTTTTGTGAAAAGGAATCACTTTGGTTTATAATACTCAAACATTTTGGGAAAACTTCTCCAAGATAAAGGTCTAAATCAGTACATACTTCAGAAAGTCTTTCAATATTCTCACCTACTGTTATCTGTAAAGCTTTTCTTTCATCAATAGTCTCAATTCTACTCCACAATGAATTCATCTGTGAAAGATTATTAAGGATAAAATTTATCGAAATCTGCGAATTTTCTTTATACAAATCTTTTACTTTCTTATTCAAATAATACCTTAAAAACAATCCTCTTACTGGATGTTGAACTCCTCTTACCATATCCAACATGTCTTCTAAAACAAAATCATTTTCCATCTGTTTATACAAACTAATCCCAACAGTAATCATAACATAAAGCCTTGGAACTATATCAAAAGCATATTGTGCTTGATCATATTGTTCCGGTTTAAGTTCCCTTCTACTTAAATACCCTGAAAGCAATAACAGCTTTTCAAAGATCTGCAAAAAGTGCTCATAATACTCTTTGGCTGAGTAAGATTTTTTTAAAGGTTCTGAAAGCATACTTGCATAATAAAATATTTTAGGGTAGTCTTGAGTTTCCATAGCAGAGTTCATAGCTTGTGCCCAATAATCTGTGGTATATTCAAAAGTTTGGATAATTTTTGTTTCTTCAGACATTATTTATTATTAGACTGCTTATGTGGTAATTTAGATGATATATAATAAAAATTAAAGTTTTAGATAAGAGGGTTTTAGGAGTTTGGAATTTTGTCGAGGATGCTTGGATGCTAGAGTTGTTTGTAGGAATTAGTGTTTATAAGAAAATTTAGATTTAGGTTGAATTTATGGTTTTGGGATATGTTTTTAGGTGTTTTNTCTAGCATATTTTTTAAACTGATGCTTTCTAGTCTGTTTTGCAACCTTGGTCATTACCAAAGCCTCAGTAGACTACTTTGAAAGTCCCATAGTCCAGCTCATGATTAAACTTTATAGGAATTATTCTGTAGAATCGTCCTTTGGGTGACTTCGGAGATTTCTGGCTTTTGTTTAGCAGCTTTTGAACAAACAAAAAGCATTAAAACTCATCTTTACTTTATATAATCTTTTTTACGCTTGAATCATTATTTTATGATTATTACTTATTTTAGAGTTTTTGCTTAGGAATTATTAATCGATTTGAAAATTAGTATATAGGTTTTGATAAGATAAAGAAAAGAGAGGTTTTGATGAAAATTAGTAGGTGTTATAAAAAGATTTCTATTAAGTTTTTAGGACGAGCTTTTATTGATATGATTTTGAAGTTTTGATGATATTATCAAACTTTTTTATGATGAATAATTTTATTATATTGGCTTAAAATCTATGTTAAACTTAGCATCATTATATATTTTTTCAAATGTAGCCCTTTCAACTATATCAACTTCTAGCATTCTTCTCAAAGTCAGTTTAAGAAAATCATAAGGAAATTCTTTAATCTTTTTATCTATAGCAAACTGCAACTCTTTTCTAAGTTTTTTATAGGAAATCATTCTTAAACTATCTTTTACAACAAAATTATAACTAATAGTTAGAATTTCCATAATATGAATATCATAAAATTCTCCAAAGTAGTTTAAGCCTTTAATATCTATACCACAAGAGCTAAGAATAGAAAGTCCAATTGAAAATATGCTTGATTTATATGGATCATATTTTAAAGAATTAATATTTCCAGCCATTCTGTACCATGACATAAGTTCTGGAGATAAATAAAGCTCAGTATTCCACTTTGATGGATTATATAATGGAAATTGATTATCTTCATATTTTTGTGTGCATACAAATGATTCTGTAAAATCAATTATTTTTACCTTCTCTGGTGATTCTGCTAAAATGTTGAATGGACTTATATCATTGTGCACTATATTATTTTTTCTGAGGATTAAAAATGCTTTTGCTATGTTGTAAAATAAAATTTTCATGTTTCGAGTATTCAAATTAGCGTTTTGAATAAACTGTTTAAGATTTTCTCCTCCATACTCCATTCCTATTTTTATTAAATTCATATTTGATTTATCTCCTACTGAAAAATAAAATATCTGTGGGAATTTATCAGATAGTTTAGATAGTTTTTTGAGTTGTTTTATCTCTTTGTAACTTTTAAAAGCATTACGCCATTTATTGTAATAATTTTTAGTTTGCTTTTCAAACACATTAAATATTGGGCACTTTCTTTCATGACTTAGATGTTTTTTATGTTTGGAATAGATTTCTGGGAAAACTTTGGAAAATTGAAAAAAAGGCACAATAGATTTTGTACTGAAGCTTGAAATTAAATATTTTTTGTAATCTTTCAATGATTGTTTAATATTTTCATTCCTTTTTGACTGATTACTATTAATAGTTTCACTTATAATATTTACTTCGATATTCAACTTTTGAATATTTTTATACTCTTTACTATAATGTGAATTCTCATTTAATATAATTGGATATAGACTCAAA